>LR990652.1:18984921-19043686 GCA_905147715.2 Xestia xanthographa
TTAAAAAATTAGAGCAATAAATATCCTGCTAGACTTAAGTAAGAGTCCTATTACATTTTTTTGGTAAATTCATGATTTTTGACGCAGTAATTCTCAGCAGCAGTAAGATATTTTAATTATTTTCTTAAGAATAATGATAGTGCCATTCTCTTTCTTGTAAGTTGGGGTTACACATTTTCATTTTTCTTTTCGTGTAATTTACTATAAATATTTTACAAACTCAGTTTGCAAGAAAAACCGTCGACGATGGAACTTTAACGCTCAAATTCACATAGTTACATTGAATTCTTATAAAAGCTAAAATTATTAAAAAATAAGTTGAATGTTTTACTTGTTTATTGGAGTTTTGAAATTTCTTTAAATTCCTTGAGTTTTCACGGAAAAAATCGTAAAGAAATAGTAATTTAAGCCATAAATGTCTTAATTCAGCGTCCATTATATTCCAAATAAACTCAATTTTATCAAACAAATTAATATGATATAAAACTTCGATCTACAATGAATAAGTTTCATAAGTTTTTGTTTGTCAATATAAAAAGACAAAAATACAATAAATAAAATTAAAGTACCTACTATAATTCTCAATTCAGTTCGCTCCTCAGTCTCATGTCAGTCTCGTCTCTAATATTCGTCAATATCAATCGTCAATCGTCCAAATATCGCTATTATTATCGACTCGTGGACGCCGACCGAAATAATTTGCTCCAGGAAGTAAAAATCAAAAATTTGCCTAAAAAATGTAATAGGACTCTAGAAAACAATATTTTAGTACTATACATATTATATTATATTTTGTACTCGTACATATAATACGCAATGGCTTTAATGTATATTTTTACTCGGGTATATTTTATTTGCGGTTAACATCATGTAATAAAACTGCTGTAGCTCCAATCAACTCTTCAGTATATTCAAATCCAAGTATTTCATTCCACATAGGCCTGGATGGGCACTTACGAACGTCGACAAGGGTGCACGGTTCGGTTGGTGGCTTCCATGGAGAAGAACCGGCAAGAAACTCCATGGTTACTCTTTTCAAATTATTTGGTATTACACAATTCTACATTACTTCACGTTTTATACAAAATGCAATAATTACAACACTTATCAGACATAGATTCGACTGTTAGTCTTAACACCACAATTTCTCCCAATGAACAGCGCTTTCTCGGTCGAGTGTCATGTTTTTATAAAACTACCCCTTCCCGCTACAACATAGACGGTTAGGCAGTGTTGTCATTTCTCAAATATAAAACGAATTATTAAAATCTTTGAAACCCTACATAATATTATTTTAGATAGATCACAGCAGATCTTATTATTTAATACATATTTGAAAATCATGACATTCGGCCATCCGACACAGTGTGGCCTCCTGGCACACACAACAATCATAGAAATAAAATCATGACATTCTTAAAAGTTAAAAATGAAGAGAGAAAAACAAAAAATCCAAACAAAAAAAAATATTCTATACATTACAAATATAATATATAAAATCTTAAAACTTGACTACATATTTAACTAGAGCTTCTGAGCTTGTACATTTAAAGAACATGTTTTGCAATAAAATAGACAGTAAGAGGAAATATTTTAAGTTAGCTTTACTCAGTTACTTTTGCCAGCATCCTCTAAGCTACTGGACATCGGAGCTATGCAGTTCCAAAATGTATCCATAGTCGGATTCTATCAGCTGCAACTTCAGTGATCTTGTATGGACCCGCAAACTTCGACAGAGGCTTTGTACTTTTCTTATCATATCAAAATTAAGTTTTTCGACTTATGGCAACTCTAAATTAGTAATTAGACTTATCGGCGCTAAGCTTATTTGACAAAATGTCATGTAATTTATCTCGTGTATTTATATATCCCAAACATAGCCTCTGCCGCCGTTTTCTGTGTTGAGGCATTAACAGGACTTCTATATAAAGAACGAACTCTTTAACTTAATATTGGGAGCTCAAAACAATGAACAATCAAGGAAGATATCCCGTAAGTGACAATATAACTAAAGAACGAACTCTTTTAATGTGTGGACTAATTTATAATTATTATTATTTAAAAACGATTTAATTTTACTAAAGAATTTATAAATAATGTTAATAATTAATGTATTCTAAAATCGAAATTATGGTAACGTTATTGAACGTTTTGTTAAAATAATGAATGAATAAAAATTGATGTTTAAAGACTAATATTAAAGACTATGTATTACGCTCAACTTATTTTAAGACCAATAATTGTATATGTACCAATAAACAGTAATATGTACCAATAATTATTTTACTTTACTAATTAGTTTATATTAATTATTAATAATAATTATTTTACTTTACTTAAGAGCCTATACTACCTCAAATGGCTTAGCTGGATCCTACGTTACGCCTAAAATACTGCAGCATTAATTCTGAAATAAATATATGGTAAAGTTGAGGATTATTGTTAAGTCCTACATTTGTCGAAAACACGATTCCATAAAATTTTCTCGATAGAAAAAAAATCCAAAGTTACCTCTAAACTGAACAATAAACCGGTGTCAATCATAGAATACTTCAAATTAGATCATGAAACTTTTTATACTTACTGAAATAACTATAAAGCAGGTCTTATATTATTTATTTTTTTGAATTTCCTTTTTTTCGCCGTAAAATAAATAACCTATAATATCGGCCATATTAAAGTTTGTTCCCTGCCGCGCGCCACCCGCGCTCAGTCCTGCTCCGGCTACCGTACGGGAGGGCTGTGTCAGTTTGCGCTCAGGACACATTACGCAAGAGAACGGCGTAAAATAAAAATATTTAATTGCATTAATTTATATTGTTTGCGTAATGAGAAATAAACGATATAAAAATAAGAAGCGACAGAGTTGGCGTAAAGAAATAGGCAAACATATGATCGAAATGAAGTAAGTATCTACCGACCTATATATTTACAGTATTAGTGATTACAAACATGTATGTAAATATGTAGTAGGTACACACGTTTGGAGCAGTTTCTGCATGTGTGGGTAAACCAGGTACTTACCGTACATAAAATTATATTTTTTATAACTTTCTAACTTGGCGGCTGCAGTACGGGTCGCGGGTTCGATTCCTGCACGGAACATGTGTTATTATGTGATGGTCTGCAAATAGTTGTGACGACTTGTGTTTGTAATCGCACCGTCCACGTTACAGGAGAATTCAGTTTAGGGCAACTTTTATAAATAATTAAATTACCAAAATAGGTTTGTTTTTGTTTTGACACATACAACAAAATGAAAAAGACGGTGCAATTACAAACTCAAGTCTTCACAACTATTTGTAGGCTATAACATACTAATACATGTTCCGTGCGGTAATCAAACCCCGGGCCGCGACCCGTACTGCAGCCGCTAAGCGCTTAGAAAGTTATAAAAAATATAAGTACATACTTATATTTTTTATAACTACGTACGTACATACGGTAAGTACCTACACTAGCTGCAAGAAACAAAGCTATTGCTTGCTTCACACACAATCGGACGTGCCGGTCACATGGCATGGTGCGCGGCGCGTAGGTATACTTACCTACTGACTTATCAGATTGTAGCTATGCATGTTGTAAAATACATAAAAAATATGAACCTACTGGACTTACTGTAGTAGTTTAGCTACATAATAAATATGATGAACTTTCTTTTAGAGGACGACGTCGATTACACACAACTGAAGATGATTTGATAAGGAGAATATTCCAGAAAATTCGTGAGTATCTGCTACCTACTTATCCATGTAACTGATCTGTTATTAGAACACACAGCTATTTAATAAGGTATAAAAAAAACAAGATATTTCCAGTATAAGCTGATCTCACATTGTATAGGCATTTCGCACAATGAGAGGTCAGCTTATACTGGAAAGTACAGCTTTATAATGTAGCCACGCGTACCCGTACCCGCACAGGTACTAATATATATTCTGTGCCCGCACCTGTATTTCTCTAATAAACGTAGGTAGATGTGTAACATTAATTGTTACATGTCTTAATTCTTAATAATATATAATAATAATAATAAAAAATAAACATAAGAAAGTTATTTACAATAATATTATTAAAAAAAATTACAATATTAAAATAAAAAATAAACTAATAATGAACGCATCAAACCAGACTTCTGGCCAGCTACAGTTTATCACCACGCATGTTTAAACGAGCGACATATTAGGCACCCAGAAACGAATTCCTTTGTTCTCGGCGCGGGGGCAAGGTCCATAGCGACAGACACTTCCACGTCGCCGCGGCAGGACGATTCTGGTTGTCGAGGCGAGCGCACGTCAGTTTTTTTCACGGTCCCTAATACGAATTGATATCGTAATCGCGATTTAGTTTTTTTTCGAAAGCGTCCCTACCGTTCCCTCGACATTTAATCGTAATTCAGAAATATACTGAGCAATACTCAACGTTAAAGCATATTCTGTGTGTGTGAATTAAACCCCGATTGGGTAAGTGTTGCACAATTATAATTAGCCAGTAGCTTAGCAAACCGTAATGGTTTCTTTCGCGTTGCCTACCTGGTGATCTTTTCATTTGTGTTCTTGCTTATCTTTGTTTCTATTAGACGCTCATTACTTGTTTTTCTCTTTGTAGTTCTACCCCACATTTTCAGAATTATATCATTCTTGCATATTATTATTTTATTTCCGTTGTAAATTTCAAATGTTTAAATTAACGGCTAAGTAACCGAAATTATTGTCATCTCCGTATCTGATAGTGAACATCCACAGCAACACATCTACATATTAGTGCTTCCCTATTCTACGTTGCTGTGGGTGCTCACCGTCTACGGCCAGCGTGTAATGCTTTCGCTTATTGCGCATTACAGGGTTTCACGTACACCTTTATTCCCGGCTTCCCCGTGGTGGACAGTAGCGGGACAACCAGCGAACCTACACCAGCAGTTGACCTGGCGATCGTCGCGCGAGCACTCGTCTCCTGCAGCGGCCAGTGACGTCAGGGGAGTGCTAGACCAGTGAGGAGTTTAATCGCTGTATAGGCCCTTACCCAACTTTGATCGACCCTCGTCTGCCTACCGAGTCATTTAATTAATAATAAATGTTCCAGTTTACTGCCTACCTACTTTTTATTTAATATCCTCCTAGGATTACCTGTGCCTAGGTTAGGTAGGATAAGTAGCGAAGCAGTACTTCAGAGCCGGGACACTGGCGCCCTTAATCGTGGTAGAAATACAGCTGATTAATTCCTCCTCCATTGGTTGTGGGTTGTGTATGTTGGTGGTTGTCTGTGTTAAACGTCTTTATTTTGTTTTATTTTTTTGGTTTTTTTTCCGTTACTAATGTGTACACTAATTTTCAACTTCTTTGTGTAAGTTAATCTTGGTCATTATTAACCTACCCTACATTAATAATTAATCATATAAAGTCGTTTAGTTGCATAGTTTGTTAAAATATTTTATTAAAACTGTTATCGTCTTGGGCACCTAAAACGACGCTTTTAAAAAATTGTTCGTTATAATTTTTTACACCTCACATTAAAAGAAAAAACGTATTTATACGGTCTTATAGTACACATTAGTAGCATTTTAGCAATTTTTTATTTTGTTTTTATGATTTTGCTTGTTTTTTTTTTAACATTTAATTTTATTTTTTTCCCGGAAAAAAAAAACCAGACGTTCATAAATTTAGTTTTGTAACAGAACGGAGAACGGTTGTTTCTTTTCCTGTAATCTTTGTTTTTTTTTTTTTTTTAATTATTTTTTTGCTTTTGCTCTTTGCGTAGTGAGCAGTAGATGTGCGTCACTTATCCTTCTGTTCTTTTAATTAATTTTTATAATGCTTCCTATTAAGTTCCTGTCTCTTCAAAAATCAGAGTTGGAGTATGAAGTTCGTATTAGAGGCGCGACTCCTGCACCTTCTGTTGAGGAGTTACGGAAACAAATTATAAAATTATCTCCTGATTTACCCTCGGAATATATATTAGAGTCACCACTCGATGTAAGACAGGACCTTAAGGGTTGCTTAGAAGTCTTGACGAAAATTCAATTAAATCTTGACGCTAGTGAACCTACTGTTGCTACACTATTGCGGACACAGAATATGTTGAATCATTTACACAATCGTGTCGAGAGGATAACGCGTAGTGACGACATTAAAACGGAATATGACGACATTATTAGCGGTTATAAAATATTCTCGCAAAAGCTTTCTGCCTTGCTAGCAAAGAAACCTTCTGCTTGTACATCCTCTAATGTGGCTAGTGCTAGTTCTGTCAAAGAATCAGCACCTGCAGTGCCGGAACAACAGAACGTGATTTCTGTGTCATGCGATCGTACATCTTCTGATTTAACTAAATTAAAATTTACTGGCAAAACTTGTGTTCGTTCGTTTATACAGCGTGTTGATGAATTTATACTGGCTAGGAATATTCCACAACAAAAAGTCCTAAGTTTTGCATCTGAAATTTTTCAAGACGATGCCCTTCACTGGTATCGTGCGGTAAAGGACAAAGTCAGTTCTTGGCCTGAGTTGGCGCGTTTATTAACAGAGGATTTTAGTCAAACTGACTACGATTACAGACTCATTTCTGAAATTCGTTCTCGTACTCAAGGAGAACGTGAGAATATAACTATTTATCTAGCAGTTATGAATGGAATGTTCTCGCGTCTATCGACTCCTCTTCCTGAAGTAGATCAATTGGAAATTCTCTTGCATAATATTAGACCCTGCTATGCTAGTACATTAGCAGCAGCTCCTCAAATCTCAACCATAGACACTTTGCGTTCGTTATGTCGTAACTATGAGACATTTCAGACTCGACTGTCACAATTTCAAGAGCCTCCTAAGGTTACTTCCGATACGCTAGCTCCTGAATTTGCGTACACTAAGGATGACCATAAACCTATAAATAAGGCAAATAATAATAACAATTACAATAAAAATAATGGTTCAAATAGTAATTACAATAATAACAATCAATATAGGAATAATAATAATAATACTCAAAATAACAATAAATATGTACATGCAATTAATGAGGTTAAAAAGGAACCCTACTGTCCTAGGTGTCGTAATAACACCCATCACATTCGTCAATGCAAGGCTCCACGGGACATTGTTTGTTTCAAGTGCGGTATGAAGGATGTGAAGACACCAGACTGTCCTAACTGTCGTAAAACTGGTACAAATTCAAAAAACTAATTAAGCAGAGTTGTGACAATTTCAGCAAGCAAGACTGGGAAACTTGGCTTGATTTTATAAAAACATTTTCCTCTTCATACAGAGTTGCTACAATTCTGCAATCAAAACCATTAAACGATTCTAGGCCTTATGTAAATATTAAAATCAATAACATCGATGCTGTTGGCTTACTCGATTCTGGAGCTGCAGTTTCGATTCTGGGAAACAATTCTCATCTACAGCTTACAGACTGCACTTTAAACCCGGATGGCCACACTAATATGATAGCTGCTGGCGGTCAAACATTAAAAACCTTAGGTTACATTCATTTGCCAGTTACATTTGAGGGCCAGTTTCACATTATTAAGGCATATGTAGTTCCCGAAATTGAAACATCAATTATATTAGGCGTAGATTTTTGGCGCGCTTTTCGAATTTGCCCTAATTACATAGGTAGCATCACAATGTCAAATGCCCCTTTGGCAGAAATAAAGGTAGGTAGCGATGAACCATTTATTAACTCCTACGATAATTTGTTGGCGTCGCAGAAAGCGATAGCTGATAATGTCATTGCGCAGTTTCGATCTATTTCTACTGAGGAAAAGGGCCTGGGTAGAACAAATTTGATATGCCATCGCATTGACACTGGTGACGCACAACCGATTAGACAGCGTTATTACAGGATGTCCCCCGAAAGGCAGCGCATTTTAATTGAGCAGGTGGACGAAATGCTGTCCCTTGACGTTGTCGAACCTTGCGAAAGCGCCTGGTCTTCTCCCGTTCTCATTGTTAATAAAAAGAACGGACAACCAAGGTTCTGTTTAGACAGCAGGAAGTTGAATGCAGTGACTAAGCGCGATGCGTACAATTTGCCATATGTCTCGGAGATATTGGATAACCTTCGCGACGCTAAGTACCTGAGCAGTATCGATTTGTCCAAAGCTTTCTGGCAACTGCCTATAGCGCCAGAAGACCGCGATAAAACCGCATTTTACGTTCCGGGCCGTGGCACTTTTCGTTTTAAAACTACTGCGTTTGGATTAACGAATGCCCCCGCGACGCAACAACGTCTCGTTGACTTGTTATTTAGTGACATGGAGTCTAAGACCTTCGCTTATTTAGATGACGTCATTGTTATTAGTTCTACCTTTGATGAGCATGTTTCTCGATTGTTGCGAGTTTTGGACAAATTGAGACAGGCAAATTTAACAGTGAACTTCGAAAAATGTAAGTTCTTTCGAAGCGAACTCAAGTATCTAGGATACGTGGTAGATTCCCGTGGTTTACGCACTGACCCAGACAAGGTGGAAGCCATTATTAACTTTCCAACTCCTACAAATAGGAAGGAGTTGAAACGCTTTCTCGGCACTGCTACGTGGTACCGACGTTTCGTCCCTAACTTTAGCACAGTGGCTGGTCCACTCAATAAGCTCACTGCTAACGGAAAAAACGCTCCTTCTTTCAAGTGGTCACCAGAAGCTGACGCGGCCTTTAATGCGTTGAAAGAATGTTTGGTTTCCGCTCCAGTTCTTTCTTGTCCGGACTATTCCAAATCTTTTGAAGTGCACACCGACGCAAGTAGTTACGGTATTGGTGCTATGTTAACACAGACTTTTGACGGTAAAGAACACCCAATTGCCTACATGAGTAGAACTTTCACCAGCCCCGAGAAAAACTACAGCATTACTGAAAGGGAGACCCTTGCTGTGTTAACGGCTCTCGAGCACTGGCGATGTTATCTCGAAAACGGCCAAACATTTACAGTGTATACTGACCACTCCGCGTTAAAATGGTTTTTGTCTTTAGAAAATCCCACAGGACGACTAGCACGATGGGGGGTAAGATTGTCCTCATTTAATTTTATTATGAAACACCGTCGGGGTGTCGACAATGTTATTCCTGATGCCTTGTCTAGAGCTTTTCCCATAAATGCAATATCTCTAGCTAATGCCAACACAGATGATGTCTGGTTTAAAAAGGTATACAACGGCTGTCTGACTACTCCTTCAAATTTCCCTAACTTCACCATTAAAAATAATTCGTTATTTCGTCTCACAAAAAATATTAACAGCCAACTAACTTCAGAATTTGACTGGAAGGAAGTCGTACCCAGCGAGTTCCGTGAAAGCATCATAGCCGAAAATCACTCTGAGCCAACAGGTGGACACCTTGGCATCTTTAAAACCTACCGGCGCTTGTCACTAAATTACTACTGGCCAAATATGCACCAGGACGTCGTTAAGTATGTAGGTTCCTGCTCGGTTTGCTTATCTTATAAGGCACAAAATCACACTACATTGGGAGAGATGGGTCGTCCTAAGCAATGTTCGAGACCTTTTCAGATGATCTCAATTGATTTTGTGGGTCCCCTTCCCACCAGTCGAAAACAAAATTCTTATATATTGGTCGTAACTTGCTGTTTTTCAAAATTTTGTCATATTTTTCCAGTACGTCGCGCTACTGCGGATATAGTTATTAAAATCTTAGAAGATTCCATTTTCTTGGTTCACGGAGTTCCTCAAACAATCTTTTTGGACAATGGGACGCAGTTTATAAGTTCGTCTACTGACGCGCTATTTAAAAAATATAAAATACCTAACGTTTTTTTCACGCCGAAGTACACACCACAAGTCAACACGGTAGAACGATACAACAAAACTATTGTCACTAGTTTGTCTACGTTTGTTGGAAACGATCATAGATCCTGGGACATCTCCATCCCCAAGGTTCAGTTTGCGATAAACAATTCCGTCAATGAAGCCACCGGTTATACACCGTCATTTTTAGTTTACGGTAGGGAATTAGTTTTATGCGGATCGCACTATACTGATAACGACCTGGGCGATGAAGTGTTGTTCCTTCCTCGCGACTTATACGCTGAAAACTTAGGGTGTCTTCGATCGATATTCAATGATGTGCAGGCTTCGTTATGGCACGCACATGAAAAGAATACTGCACACTACAACCTACGTAGAAAGCCGGCTGAATTTAATGTAGGAGACATAGTCTATAAGCGCGCATTCGTTTTAAGTAACAAAGACAAGTATTTTAGTAAAAAGCTTGCACCCAAGTTTATCAAATGCCGTATAATAGAAAAACGGTCTCCACTTGTCTTTGTTCTGGAAGATATGTCAGGAAAAAATATAGGCGTCTGGCATATCAAAGATTTAAAAAACATTAAGTGTAGTTAAATGTTGTGTAGTTAAGTGTAGTAAAGTGTTTATTTTTTATATTGTAGGAGTTGAGACAGTTCACCTTTAAATTAACTTCTTACGACTAGCATTAGTTTTCTGTGCGATAAATCACAGATAACTTGTTTACGTAAGGTCGCGTCAACATCATTAAATATTGTTGAAGCTATTGTGTAAGATTGTTTGTTTGATATTATGGAAGAATTTCGAAAGATGATAGTATGAATGTGTAGTGCTAGTGGTAACCTATAGACGAGTTTTCTTTGAGAACAAAACTCTTTCTGAGACGAGGGGGGTAATGTAACATTAATTGTTACATGTCTTAATTCTTAATAATATATAATAATAATAATAAAAAATAAACATAAGAAAGTTATTTACAATAATATTATTAAAAAAAATTACAATATTAAAATAAAAAATAAACTAATAATGAACGCATCAAACCAGACTTCTGGCCAGCTACAGTTTATCACCACGCATGTTTAAACGAGCGACATATTAGGCACCCAGAAACGAATTCCTTTGTTCTCGGCGCGGGGGCAAGGTCCATAGCGACAGACACTTCCACGTCGCCGCGGCAGGACGATTCTGGTTGTCGAGGCGAGCGCACGTCAGTTTTTTTCACGGTCCCTAATACGAATTGATATCGTAATCGCGATTTAGTTTTTTTTCGAAAGCGTCCCTACCGTTCCCTCGACATTTAATCGTAATTCAGAAATATACTGAGCAATACTCAACGTTAAAGCATATTCTGTGTGTGTGAATTAAACCCCGATTGGGTAAGTGTTGCACAATTATAATTAGCCAGTAGCTTAGCAAACCGTAATGGTTTCTTTCGCGTTGCCTACCTGGTGATCTTTTCATTTGTGTTCTTGCTTATCTTTGTTTCTATTAGACGCTCATTACTTGTTTTTCTCTTTGTAGTTCTACCCCACATTTTCAGAATTATATCATTCTTGCATATTATTATTTTATTTCCGTTGTAAATTTCAAATGTTTAAATTAACGGCTAAGTAACCGAAATTATTGTCATCTCCGTATCTGATAGTGAACATCCACAGCAACACATCTACATATTAGTGCTTCCCTATTCTACGTTGCTGTGGGTGCTCACCGTCTACGGCCAGCGTGTAATGCTTTCGCTTATTGCGCATTACAGGGTTTCACGTACACCTTTATTCCCGGCTTCCCCGTGGTGGACAGTAGCGGGACAACCAGCGAACCTACACCAGCAGTTGACCTGGCGATCGTCGCGCGAGCACTCGTCTCCTGCAGCGGCCAGTGACGTCAGGGGAGTGCTAGACCAGTGAGGAGTTTAATCGCTGTATAGGCCCTTACCCAACTTTGATCGACCCTCGTCTGCCTACCGAGTCATTTAATTAATAATAAATGTTCCAGTTTACTGCCTACCTACTTTTTATTTAATATCCTCCTAGGATTACCTGTGCCTAGGTTAGGTAGGATAAGTAGCGAAGCAGTACTTCAGAGCCGGGACAGATGATAATAATTACGTAGGTATATAATTATTCGGTGTTACATTCGCAAATATGATTTTATGGACGATTTCGTCTTCTTTTTTTTATTGTACAATTTTAGGGTTCCATAACAAAATGATAAACAAAAATATGTAATGTATGATAGTCTATAGGTCAGTATTATTATACCAGCCACTTGTGATTGTTACAGGGCCCAAATACCTCCAATAGATGTAGAAATAAATTTGGACGAAACAAATGTTCATACATTAGAAAATATTGAATTGTAAGTAGGTATCATACGTATTTGATCATCAAGATATTTTTTTCTGTGCTTTTGCCACAGGGCATTACCGTTTTGTGCGTTATTACACGTCCTACCACGAAATTGGCGAGTTCACAAACTTTTCATATTGTTGTACTTTATAGGGTTCCGTATTACTTATTCATGTTGATTAAATTATGCTTTCAGGTGTAAGTACTTTTATAATGAATGTTGCGTTTTCTTGCAGATCACAAGTACCACTTGAGGACACAAGTTGTTCACTGAATATACATAGTGACGAAAGAATATAGGATCCGTAAGCTATTTATTAATAATACTCTTGATTTTATTAGTGACTAGCTTTTGCCCGCGACGTCGTTCTCGTTTGTGATCCAGGATAAAAAGTATACCCGTTTCCAGGACATGGTCTTTTCATGTGCTAAATTTCATCCAAATCCGTTCAGCTACTTTAGCGTTACAAACAAACAAACCCGCTTTGCACATTTATATTATTAGTTAGGATTATCATTTCTTAATTCTTATACTTGAATCGTCTCGCGCGCAGGTTTGACGATTTCCAGCCTCCCGAACAAGCCGGTTTCCGAAAAGGCTTTAGCACCGTGGACCACATACAAGTTATACAGAAGACCGAAGAGTGCCCTCTGTTTAGCGTTTGTTGACTACGAGAAAGCCTTCGATTCGATCGAGACCTGGGCTGTACTGCAGTCTCTCCAACGGTGCCAAATCGACTATCGGTACATCGAGGTGTTGAAGTGTTTGTACAAAAACGCCACCATGTCAGTCCGACTTCAGGACCAAGCCTCGGAACCTATCCTCCTACAGCGAGGTGTGAGACAGGGAGACGTCATGTCTCCGAAACTGTTCACCGCTGCATTGGAGGATGTCTTCAAGGTTCTGGACTGGAGAGGGCTAGGCATCAACATCAATGGCGAGTACATCACTCACCTTCGGTTTGCCGACGATATAGTGGTCATGGCTGAGACCATGGAGGACCTCAGTAGAGCTTCCGGAAGAGTGGGTCTTAAAATGAACATGGACAAAACCATGGACATGTTGAATGCCCATGTCACACCCACTCATATCAAGATCTGAGACTCTACACTCGAAGTTGTAGACGGTTATGTGTACCTGGGACAAACGATCCAGCTAGGTAGGTCTAACTTCGAGAAAGAGGTCAATCGTCGAATCCGAGTCGGCTGGGCAGCGTTCGGGAAGTTGCGCGGTATCTTCTCGTTCAACTTACCGCAGTGTCTCAAGACGAAAGTCTATGACTACTGTGTGTTGCCAGTGATTACATACGGGACCGAAACGTGGTCGCTCACAATGGGCCTCATCAGAAGGCTTAAAGTTACCCAAAGGGCAATGGAGAGGGCTATGCTCGGAGTTTCCTTGCGCGATCGAATCAGAAATGAAGACATCCGCAAGAGAACCAAGGTTACCGACGTAGCCCGAAGAATTGCCAAACTTAAGTGGCAGTAGGCAGGGCACATTGCTCGCAGAACGGATGGCCGATGGGGTCAAAAAGTTCTGGAGTGGCGACCGCGAACCGGAAGACGTTGCGTTGGAAGACCTCCCACTAGGTGGACCGATGACCTGGTGAAGGTTGCGGGAATCCGCTCGATGAGAGTCGCACGGGACCGGGATATGTGGTGATACTTGGAGGAGGCCTATGTCCAGCAGTGGACGTCTTTCGGCTGAAATGATGATGATAATGATGAATTCTGATACTAAAAAAACCTTTTCTTTTTCAGATATTCACATAATCTTCCGCAATACGACACATCAGATGATGAATGTGATGATGATACTGATTGGTAATTGCTAGTTTTTATATGTGAGAAGATTGTATGTGTATCATTATGTTATTCAGTTTAGCAAGAATTTATAAAAAAAAATTGTGGTAATTTCAGGTACGAAGTGACTTTTAATAATCCTGTGGAAGAGAAAAGCTGTTTTTGTGTAGAAGGACGGAGAATGATTGATGTAGAATATTTTTATAAAAGACTTCAAGAAATATGCAATCATAATAAGGCATTCGGATGTACAGTAACAGTCAGAAGTCGACTGCCAATCTCGCAACACAATGGCAAAGCAATATTGGTGGTACTTATGACCTTCTTCTATAAGAACGTTTGACAACACTTACACATTAGCAACTTGTTGCCCGCTTAAGATTGTTATTACAAATTTCAATGAGTTGTGTAAGTGATACGGTGGCCAAATTGGTTGTTGGCGTTGGAACATCACTCACACGGATAAATATGCGTATGTGTGTATAGGCGCCGCCGCCCGTATAGCGCAAACGATAATGTGTATTGCGGTGGAAGTTGAATTTTGACCTTTGACTGTACATTGAGCAATGTTCACATTATATCAGAAAAAAGAAAAGGTCTACTCTCCAAATATAAATTAACCTGCAATATGTGTAATCTAACATTTTATCTTGATTCTGAGCCGAAATCAGACCTAGATTTAAATAAATCTGCAACATCTGGCATCATATCTTCTGGAATTGGCTATTCCCAATTTAGCGAATTATGTGCATCAATAGAGTGTCCATCATTCTCTCAAAAGAACTATGCTAAAGTCCAAAATGAAATATATGATGCCTGGCGAAAAACTGCTATAATTACAATGGAGGCAGCTGCAGCAAGGGAACGAGATGCAGCTATTGCGGAAGGGCGAGTAAACGTAAAATGTATTTTCGGAGTATGGTCTGGATGCGACGAAGACGTCAAAGTTGAAATTATAGAGAGAGATGACCAATATTGGCAAGAAATGGAACTAAAATTAGTACATTTTTAGAAGACATGCATGTTGCCTGAGCTATGCGATCCCAGACATGTTCGAAATATGCCCATTAGAGATTTAAGCGAATTAAATGCTATGTCATTTTGACAATGTGTAATAACTTATGGTAAAAACCATATCTATCCTACCTACCTACCCTATCCTACCTACCTACATACTTACCCTCCTACCTACCTACCCTATCCTACCTACCTACATACTTACCCTCCCACCTATCCTACATCTTTGCTTACCTACCTAACTATTCTACCTACGTACATAAACTACATACCTACCTAAGTATTATACCTACGTACCTACATACCTACTGATAGATAACACGAAAACGCATCACATTTTTCACATACATGTATGGCTACATAACAAACTATCCTACTTATCTACATAAGTTTACCTACCTATCTAATATTCATAGTCATACAAACCATGCCTTGAGAATCACGAACACAACAAAATAAAATATCCAATATGTTGCAGTCCTTCGGAAGTTATACGCAGTTATACATTTCGGTGATTTATTTTGAAATTTGTATAATGGCAAAGCGTTTTACTACCACGCCAATGTACCCACAGAACCCTGAATGCAATGGTGACTCGCACTTGATTAGTTTTTTGTAACAGTAGACTTTATGCAGTGGCTCAGAATCGGTTTAAAATATTTCTTATAGGTATAGTAATTATATGTAGATACTTGCATTTAGGCCTACTACTTGAACTATAATTACATACAAAAACGGCTGTCACAAATACATACAAGGAAAAAACTATAAAACTCAAACTTACTACAAAATCAATGGGCGGAACCCTCACGGTAACGTTGGCTCGTCTATTATTTTATAGCAAAATACCAGTATAAGTTGATCTCGCATTGTACAGGCTTACCGTACAATGAGAGGTCAGTTTATACTGGAACATTTAGCTTGATAAGCAACTGTCAGTAGGTAAGTACCTACATTGGGCTATTGAAGGTACACGTGGATTTTAGTCAGTAAGAGTCTGAGAGTCCGTTCCGCTCCACTCAGGGTGGGAGGATTTTATCACGATAAAAAAGGTACCTACATTGAAATTAAAGTGTTATAAAATTTTATTTTGATAATACTTAGTGACAAATTAATATTATTATTGATAATTTTATTACTTAGAACTTGTCCGATAAATAAAGTAAGTAGTTTATTCTAACAAAATTGCATCGACCTCGCGGTGTGCCCGCGTGACCGCGAGTAACAGTGTGCGAGCGAGATAGAGTTAGGCGGCGCGACGCCGCGCGTCGCCCGCCGGGCGCGGTGAAGTGGGGGCGAAATTAGAATTTGAGCTGAGGTTGTATAGGCTCTTAATAAGTACATGTTAAATTTCACATAGATACGCATTATACAATAATGTAAAATTATATTTGCATGCGCTAAAAAGGCAAAATATGGTTTGTGCCTAAACCACCAACTTTAACATCTGGTAACACCTGTATTTAAGCAAATAAATAATTCTTATTCTTAACATTACAAATAAATGATTATGATTACAAATAGTGTTGATAGTGCCCTATTGTATGTTTCCCAGACACTTGTCTCAGTCACGTTTATGCTTGATAGGTTTTAAGATGATCATGAATGTTAAGATGGTTTGATTAAATCTCTCTGCTGACCATTAACTCTGAGACAAGCTACTGCGTTTAAAATATGTTCTAATACCATGTGTATTACAAAAGGTTTTTAAAGTCTTTCAACGTAAAGCTTGTGTCACGGTCAGACACAATCTTAGTTGGAACACCGATGACCGAAGTCATAAACTATTTTCTCAAAGACCTTAACCGTGGTTTTGAGTCGTATGTTCACGTAATTTATTATTAAACTGCGGTTGAGGTCTCTGAGATGCAAGAAAGTTAAGTAAATCTTCGGGTTCCAAACTATTCCGAGTCTGTGACCTATTCCTAATCAAACAGTCAGTCAGCCAGCCAGCCAACACCTACCAGTAATTTAACATCTATTTAATAATCCTAATTAATTTATCATAAAATACCCACGAAGACTTTCATCAACAGGTAAAGTACGATTCAACATCTCTTCCAACGGACGTCCGTAACTTTCTTCACTAGGGAAAGTCTTTTCGCTCGAACTATGTAGATATCAATGGGCTTCTCTGCCTTAGCCTTCATTTTCATGGACTTACGCCGGCGCCTCAGAGGAGTACCAGACGGGGTACCAAGCTCAACATCAGACGACATCGTCACGGCTCACTGAAACATTGTACATCATTTAAGAAGTAATCCGTTCACACTCGCATAAAAACGATGTCATGTGAATGATCGATCACAATAAGCTTAATTATCATTAATTCTAATTAATTTAATTTTCTATGACAGAAATATCCATATTTTGGGTAATAGGCATAAAAACATTATTATCAATCAAAGACATATACCACACAATACTATTTACCAAATCAAGTCAAATAAGACGTTGGTCTTGGTCAAACAAACAAATAAGAAATTGAACTAAAATATCAATATAAATTAATTAATCAATCAATAAGTGAGCAATCCAACAATGTAAAACACAAAAATGTCATTTGTTTGCTAGGCATTTACAGGCTGTTAGCAACACAACATTTAGTTTGATTAATTATTTGTATGGCACAAAGGCCCAGAGGGTATTCCAAAAATGTTGTTTAATTTATTGTTATTTATTTATTTATTTAAACTTCATGTACAATAGTGGTACATTCGAATTCAAATTGCCTTTATTTCTGTTTTTTTTTTTTTTTTTACGTTTGCCTATTTTATAAGACATCGTTTTATAATTTTGTTGTGCATGCTATACTATCACTTTAGTGATTTAAAGTGAGTAAGAAGACTTATGAAATTATGTAGTGATACATAGGCGGACTTAATGCCACAAGGCATTCTCTACCAGTCAACCTTTGGGTTAAATAGGAAAACATAGTGATATGGTACATAGTGGTAGAGTAAAATAATATTAAAAAAAAACTAGTTTTTTGAGAACGAGAATACCAATACTTATATTGATTTTAATACACATATACAGATAAAATTAACTAATATATATTCTATCAAATACCAAAAATTAAAAAGATAATATCGAGAAAACTAATAATAATTATTATGACTAGATTTCGAATTGAGAGCTATTTAGTCTGACTTAAATAGTAGTTACGAACTTTTCTTTAGAAAGTGAATTTGCTTTGCTTTTTGCTTTTATCCGTCAATGTCATTAATTGTCAGACGTCAGTCTATACCAAGATTATTAAAGAGGAAAGATCTGTATCTTTGTATGTAACGAATAAACTTAAAAACTGCTGGACATTTTTCTTTCAGCAATGGATAGCTACATTACCAGCGTGCAACAAAAGCTATATTTTATCGCCGTACTCGAAACTGTGACGTCCGCTAGTACTTCTACATAAAAGTACAGCTTAGCAGTCAAGTTCCTCAAAAATAACCGCCTATTGATTTCTGAAATGTGTACAATATTCATCGACATAATCTGTCTCTTATTTATTTAATTAAAAATCATTCGAATTCAATATATTTATTGCGCTTCATCTAAACGTTGTAAGAGTCATTAACCAGGAAGCAAATATAGTTTGCTCAAATCCGACGAATGTATGCAGCTCACCCAATAATCCAGTGAGAAAATATCCATCGCCCCTAACGCATCCAGCGAACAACTCACGGGCTCCATTAAAAGAAAAGATAACCCGTAACATTGATAGGGAATAAACAACTACTATAATAACCTTTGTTTTAATTCATTGCTCACCATTATTAATTAATTTAAAGTTTAAAAAATGACGTGCAAGTGTTTGTAAAAACCTACTTGCAAAATAAACATCATTTATCATTCATCATTTATCATTCATCATTTATCATTCATTATTTATCATTTACAAAAATCCAGCGAACACACTAAGTCGCATAACATAGGCCCTGTGAACACATTTAGTTCACTGGGTTAACATCTGTCTGACGACCGATTCACTGTGATAAATCAGTAGGACACACCTGCATAAAATCAAGTGAACTAACCAAGTCGCCTGTGAACACACTTAGTTCACATTATCATTATCATCATCATCATCATGGATCCGACGACCGATTCACTGTGATAAATCAGTAGGTCATACCTACCTAAAATCAAGTGAACTAACCAAGTCGCCTAACATGGATCCGACGACCGATTCACTGTGATAAATCAACAGGACACACCTGCATAAAATCAAGTGAACTAACCAAGTCGCCTGTGAACACACTTAGTTCACATTATCATTATCATCATCATCATCATGGATCCGACGACCGATTCACTGTGATAAATCAGTAGGTCATACCTACCTAAAATCAAGTGAACTAACCAAGTCGCCTAACATAGATCCGACGACCGATTCACTGTGATAAATCAACAGGACAAACCTGCATAAAATCAAGTGAACTAACCAAGTCGCCTGTGAACACACTTGGTTCACATTATCATTATCATCATCATTATCATGGATCCGACGACCGATTCACTGTGATAAATCAGTAGGTCATACCTACCTAAAATCAAGTGAACTAACCAAGTCGCCTAACATGGATCCGACGACCGATTCACTGTGATAAATCAGCAGGAACAAGTACCCACTGAAATATCCAGCGAAATCACTAGGTACGTGTCTTGATAAAGACCCTATGAACCAACATAGTTCACTGGGTATCCATTTAGGAAATTACCATGGCCAGAATAATAAGTTATTGACATTTACCTCTGGATGCTTGTAAATAATCATAAACAAAGCATGTTACACTGGCACTACCAATGTTGCTCATTTAAATCCCGGTGCAGAGGCCTATGACGGCATAGCTATGTACATAATAGCAAAAACAATTTAGAATTTTATAATAAACATTGTGGGTAATCATTCTCATAAATGCCTCATGGTAAAATCTTCAAAACACTTCAAAACGTGTAACAGTTTTTGTTTTTTTTTTTTTTTATCGAGCAAATATTAATAGTTTAACGACTACGAGTATCCCTATCTCTACCTACATGGCATGACACTATATGTAAACCTACATGGTTTACTAACAACACTCACACATGGTTCTTTAGAATGGATGTTAACATGTAAAATCAACACATCTTCATGGCTGCATTGTTAAACTCATACATTAAATGCCATAATTATTTTAATTTTATTTATTTAACTAACCAACAGCGATACATAAAAATATTTTACAAAATATGCTTGTGACAGTTATTATGGCCAATTATAGGATTCCCTGTGTAACTGGGATATATATAATAATACATGCGAACGGACTAATGCCAGATATTTTCAAAAAATATAAATACAATACAAAAATACGATACAACATAATTTTTAAGTTATTTTTAGAACTGGATTACAATTTTGAAAAATTTTAAACAAAAAACGGTTGAATAAAAGATAGTACAAGAAGAAGAAGATTGTTCACTATTTGTTGTTTTTTTTTTAATGTCAGTTTATTAGAGTTAAATAAATCAACTTCAGAGAATTCCGAGTAATAAATTCGAGCAATGCGAGTCAGAACACAGTTCTTAATAATTATGTATACTTTCTGCATAGTTGAATCACGTGAGCTTTTTAGCGGGGTAGAAATCTTTCTCTATTTCGTGTTATAACAATAATCTCCATGGTGTAAAACACTGTGCATACGTGAAAGTTTATTTGTTAAATTTCCACCCTCCCTTTTTTTTTTTTACAGAAATTTAACAGTAAGTATACATCTAATTAGGGTAAAGAAAAGGAAACAAATTACTTACTATTTCGCTGAGAGATGGCTCGTGGTTCTTGTCACTTCTGAACTGTAATAAAACTGCTGTAGCTCCAATCAACTCTTCAGTATATTCAAATACAAGTATTTCATTCCACATAGGCCTGGATGGGCACTTACGAACGTCGACAAGGGTGCACGGTTCGGTTGGTGGCTTCCATGGAGAAGAACCGGCAAGAAACTCCATGGTTACTCTTTTCAAATTATTTGGTATTACACAATTCTACATTACTTCACGTTTTATACAAAATGCAATAATTACAACACTTATCAGACATAGATTCGACTGTTAGTCTTAACACCACAATTTCTCCCAATGAACAGCGCTCTCTCGGTCGAGTGTCATGTTTTTATAAAACTACCCCTTCCCGCTACAACATAGACGGTTAGGCAGTGTTGTCATGTCTCAAATATAAAACGAATTATAAAATCTTTGAAACCCTACATAATATTATTTTAGATAGATCACAGCAGATCTTATTAAATAATACATATTTGAAAATCATGACAATCATTTTTATTTCCTTGTTTCTAGTTCGGTCATTACCATTTTGTTGTCTGTAGATACAAAAACAAAATTTACAAGAAACATTAAGTTGCTATGACTCGTCCCTATTCATTAACTTACTTTCAGTTGAACTTCTCAACAATGACTTAGAGGGAAATATTAGCGAATTAGTTAATTGATATTAACTGGGCTTAGGCTTTGAAATTCTGTAATAATTTATCTTGACGGCTTTGCCTTAGTTTAGGAATTAGTATCATTTACCACTATATCTGCAATAAAGTTATAAAAGCGATAGAGCGCAGACTATTGCTGAAATAATATCTTCTAATTAGTGGAATAAAAGGACCCGTTTTACTTGCTCATTTGGGAGTAGTATTCAGTGTTGGTTGTGGGATCTGGATTCTAATTACTATCCCAAGATGAAACTGCAAAGTAGTGAAATGTAATCAGAGTAAACGGAGGACTTTTTTTCTCAACGTTGAATTTTTTTTTAAGTTAGGATAATGAATTAATTTAGGTTCCTACGTTAACTTACAGAATTATTGTTATCAATCTACGTTTTCAGATGTTCAAAGAATACGCACAATAAGAGTGTGCATACCTATTTCCTCGTCCTTTTACCCAGTAATCTAATCTCATTAATCACGTGAAAAAAACCTCATTTATTTCCACTATTCAATCTGTTAATCACACAATGGCTGCTGTCCAGTCAATTATACCATAAATAAAGCGCGGTTGTGGCTTCCATGCCATGCCAGGGTATATGTCATGTCGTGCGGTACACATACTGTCGCACGAAATTGGATAATAGAGGAACAATGGTGAACGGGTCATGCTTAGCAAAGAAGATTAGAAGAATTCATTTCCTAAGTGCTCTCTATTTGAGGGTTTTTGTAATTATCTAGAAGATAAATGCAAAATAATACAATAAATTCAAGTTTTTTTAAGTTTGACTTCTATGAATATAGTAACATGATTTTGATATTAAGTCTCAACTTTGAGATGGCACTGGCACAAATTCACGCATTAAAATGTAATGCAAAATATTTTGTAATTATTATAAATATTGATCGCTTATGTTGAGTTTTTATTTGGAGAGAAGGTTTTTGATTGTGAGTGAAGTTGTATCAAAATGCTCACATTTAAATAAGTTTATGAAAAAACAGGTTAGCTAAAGTATTTCAAACTACTATGGATATATGCACTTTAACAGCTTTTAGATTTTAGTATCGTACTTGTGACAACCGAATCAGTTGTTCGTAGCATTTCGTAGCAAGAGACGGCGTAGCGGTTCGTAGCTCGTAGTAGCAAGACGTGGCGTAGCGGTTCGTAGCTCGTCGTATCCGATAATCCGATTGCATACAAATCGATGAAAATGAGCTTCCTTTGCATAGTAAATGGATTGATTTAATCGAAGGGATTGCCAACCGTATTAATCTATAGTTATCTTGAATTGGAAAATCCTGACACAAACAAGTAATTTTAACATTATCTGCAAATGAAATAACGCAAGTTTGTAAAATGGTTTTACCACATACTAATACACACATAATTTATGCGTACGGGCATCCAATATAAATGAGGCACTCAAAACCACTCACACTTAAATTAAATTAACAACAACGTTGAAATATTAGTTAAATAAACCACAATTTAGTTTCACGCACCACACAAAAGCATCATCATGAGTAGTTAATTTATCAAATTACTACCGGCGCGGCGTGTTGATCAAAAGTAGGCACAATAATTGGGACTTCATCCATTTTCTAAACTGTAATATTATTAGGCGGTTAATGTACTTAAAAGTTCCGCTATCAATTACCAAGGCTTCTGATATCCAAACATGATGCGTAGTTAGTAACGTTTACCTTACTAGACATATTATATTATCTGCAGGTCGTGGACGCCTTGCGGTTTGTGATGTGAGCTTTGCATCAAGTTGGCTTAAGGCTCAGTACCTACAGACTATTCAGGTAAGACTTTAGTTGTTAACAGAGCGCAGACTGTAAAGTTTCAATTGGTGTTTGACTCATCCGATGTCTCGTGGTTATCAAGTTGATGTCTTCCTCAAGGATAGGGCTGTTATAAATCTACAAACCTTGATCGCTCATTGTGCCCATAGAAATACAGAATTAAATTTTAAATTGAATTTATTGACACATACAAGTTAGGTAACAATGGTAAAATACAATATAATGAGCAAACATTAAAAGAAAACAAAAGTAGAAGCTACCGTGGGCCTCAAACTAGGCACACCCTATATCTGGGGGGCCCAATATAAGCAATAAAGGCAGATTGAATAATCGAAAGTGCTACACACACGTAAATTGTATTGTTTTACGAAAGTAGTCACGAGGCTCACGGAGCTTCTATTTGCATAAAATTATGAGCAACACACAAGTGTGACTGATCCATAAGTAATCAAGTAACACATTTGGTGACAAATAGCTTGCATATAGTATATTTTTGGAAACTTTAGTAATAAAATCCACCGTGATTAAGTTCTATAAAGGTGGTTATAACCTATATGCAACCTGTATGTTACTAAAAGGAGAAAAATTGCAACTTATTTATAGATGCAAAAGCGATGCATTAGAGTTCGAATTGTTATCCTGAGTGGCACTTGGAACTAACGGTGCAAATTGCGCGCCGTGAATGAATAATAGAATGATAAAGCGATACAGTTCATTCGTTGAGTGACAAATGAGATCTTATCAAGTTCTTATTTTCGGTGGAGATAAACAAAAGGACGGTTGTGCTCTGTGCCATTGTGTTGTGACAGCAAACTTATTTGGATTATTGCATCTATTTGGTGAGTTTTAAAAAATTATGTGTATGACGAAGGATATACCATCATGGAGCCCTTGCAAATGGTTTTTTATCGTGAAACCATGGTATATTTACTAAGTAAGTTTTGATGCGCCTTCGATCTAATCAAGAATTATCAAAAAATATGCACTGATCAAATAAATAAGATAATACTTTATAAAAATTTGGTTGATAAAAACCTAACATTTTGGTTTCACAAAAAGTATGATGTCTAAACTACATCAGAAACAGTTATCAAAACTCATTTTATTGTATGTTATTGTAATAAAATACCATTTAACAAGATACTTTTCTAGAACTCCTTTTAAACATGGCGATTTAAAATAGACCTTGCAGTTCATATTTCCACTCATTTGTTGCCATAATGGAGCTCCTAGGTCCAAAAATCACTCATTAGTACCTAGTAGTGATTATTTTCACTTTACAGGTCTCGTTGTCTTTGCCTTGAATTGGGGATCCTCAAGACGGGTACAAAACCCATTTATGAAGGTAAATAAAGTAAAACTTACTTAAATTGTAAATGTTGGCTGGAATATAATCCTCGACTTCTTAATTCGATGCCCGATTTCCACCTGAGCACTTGTACCTCAAGTTACAGTAATATTTTTTTTCAGAATGCCGTTTTTGATAGTTGAAACGATTGAAAACGGTTCCAAAAAACTCTCAATTTGCCCGGAAGGATGGGTGGATAACGGAATTTTAAGTTGGCCTACTAAGAAGACTTCAAAAAAATGTAAAATTGAACAACTAGTCCCAAAAGAAAGTTGGCTGAAAATGCCATGTATAATTAAGAGAAAATTGGATAATTATGAGGCTGCTGATGCTGAGTTAAATGCCATGCTTGAGTTGCCTGATACTGAAAATGAAGGGTACGTTAATGTAAGACGGCCAGAAAATGAAGATTTTAACAAGATTGCGAAACAACTGGTAGGTATAGATACGCTATCAACCTTTAACTCTAAATATTTACGCAATGTCACTTCATGTTCCTCAGATCATGAAACTTTGTTCAGTTCAAAAAAATGATTTTGCTTGTGTAGTGCGGCATGAAATGGCATTGCGTGATCAGATGTAGTGTGGGGTGGTGTGTTGTAGTGTAATTTGGCGTGACATGGCGCCTCTTGATATCAAGTATTGTGGTGCCTACACCACAATACTTGATATCAAGAGGCGCCACGCCATCTCACACCACACTACACCCTAGTGTAGTGTGGTGTGAGATGGCGTGGCGTAGTATTGTACATTGTGGTGTAGTGTGGAGTGGCATGGCATACCGTGGTATCGTGTATTATGGTGTAGTGTAGCGTAACATGGCGTGGCGCGGTATGGTGCATTGTGATGTAGTGTAGCGTGACATGGCGTGGCGTGGTATGATTTTTTGTGGTGTAGTGTGGCGTGACATGGAGTGGCGTGATATCTTGTATTGTAGCATGTTGGATTGTAATGTATTGTGGGATGACATGGTGGGACATGCTATCTTATATTGTGTTGTGGTGTATGTAAGGTGTGTAGAGTGACATGGCGTGGCGTAATATGGTGTGTTGTGGTGTAGTGTAGGTAGTGCGACATAGCATGACGGGGTATGGTGTGGTATAACAGTAGTAGTCTATGTGCTCCTTTACCTGCTATTTAACACGTTCAACAATAGAACTCCAACTGTACTCGTAGTCTGGCTACGAGTACACTTGGAGTTCTATTGATGCTATTGTTTAGCACATTCTTTGCTAAAAAATACAAGTACATAAAATAAAAGAAAATCAATAAATAGTAATCATTAATATTAATTAGTTTCAATGGTGTAAATAAAAGTATGATACCTATTTTTTTTCAGTCATCTACTGGGTCTGCAAACAACAACAACGCATCGACCATTGCTGCGCAGAAAATGCAAGAATCTAATAATGATATTCCAACTGAAAACTATATAGTATCTGATGATGTTTCTAACGGCAATAATATTATGACCCAGAATATAGATCATAATATAGAAACTGAAGTAGTCCAAGTATTGGATTATAACGATCTTCTAATGAACCAAAAAATTTTATCCGACAATCAAGTCAAAATAATAGATAACCAAATAAAAATCATAAAAACACTAGCAACGATATCTGTTAAAATTGATAAATTGGCCTCGAACTCCCAAAAACAGCCACAAATATACACACAAATGACAGTCACGCCAATAAGTGAAATAAAAAAGAGCCCATGCAATGCTAGGGTTACACCTATTCAAAATCTGGATGATCTTCAAAATATGGAAAATCAGCTACGTGACGCTGATAAAAGAAAATTTCTTAAGGATTTGTATTCCGTTTTCTGCACTCCTGGCAAAAAAGGGGAGGTTTGTGCTTTTCAACTGATCGACGTTTTGTTTAGTCGCGAATTTTTGGTACAGTGTTCTTGGTCGGGTTCTGCTAGAGGTGCAGGTTCAAAAATATGTATCAAAATATTTCAAGAGGTGCTTGGATTTTTTTTCGAACTTATTCACGACTGTGACCCTACTTACACTGTCGACAAAAACAATGATTTTTTCAAATCCATCGTAAAAAACGCTAAAAAGAGAAC
Organism: Xestia xanthographa; assembly: GCA_905147715.2. Taxonomy (NCBI): domain Eukaryota; kingdom Metazoa; phylum Arthropoda; class Insecta; order Lepidoptera; family Noctuidae; genus Xestia; species Xestia xanthographa. The sequence continues at coordinate 19,011,553 of LR990652.1, forward strand.
ACACTCTAAATTAGGAAGAGCTTCCGCGCCCAGAAATGTCCCCAAAAGAAAATTAAAACAAAGTGACACTACAAAAAAAAGTAGCCCATCTGAAGGCCCAAGTAGAGCAGCACTACTATATAATGAAGAAGAAGTTGTAAATAAAGTAGCTTGTAATACTAACGATTCTGTGGATCAAAACGAAGATAAAAGAATTGAAAATGAGAATGATTACAATTAAAATAGCGATAATCACAACACAACTGGAAAAATATGACATTTCTAGATAAGAGTTTTTTTTACTGTTTTATGTTTGTTTTTACTTTTTTACATACATATAAGGTGTGAGGGACGGTGTAATTTTACAGACGTGATCACTCCATGAAGCTAGACGGCTTTCCACAAGAAACATTCAATCAAACTCAGTTGCCTATCATACATTTTGTATGGGAAATCTGATTTTTTTCAGCTCTCAACGAAGTTTCTACTGAATTGATGTTTAGTTTCATGCAAAAATTTTTGTACACCGTTTCATACACCCGTATGTAATTTATGTTAGTAATATGTTTTTAATTTTTTTAAATGTTTAGTTTATGATATTGATTTTCTAGATACCATGTTATTTGTTAAGTTACCAACTTTGGATTTTTGATCATGTTCTCAAAGACAATACTTTTAAAATATTAACAGAAATCATGAGACTGCAAGTTATAAGCGATTTACTCACTGTACCTACTAAGTTTATAACTGTTTAGGATTTAAGTGTAAATTAATACATGTTGTATCTGGAAAGGTGCAAAATCCTTCAGGGAGTTATTCTGCCAATGAAACTGAAGAACTTTCCCCAAGGATTATAGGTCCAAAAATTAAAAAAAAAATTGAAGTCCCATACTATATCTGTCAGCCGATTGTCCATTTTGAATTGGAGGCCGAAATTAAAAAAAAACGGGCCTGTATTCCTTGGGAAAAGTTATTAATTCATTTCAGTTCATTCAGTTTCGGGCAGAATCACCTTCAGAAGGTACTGGCACCATTGCACATACACCCTGAATAGAACCTAATATTTTAAACTAAGATACTGCAAGTTGTGCGGCTTAAATATTTTAGCATATTGGTTAGTGTAAACATAAAACTTAACGAAAATGTGAGACTGTAAGTTATCCGAAATACTCATTAATTAGAATTAAAGTGTACAATGTGAGAAATAATGAGACTAAGTTCTGCGACTAATTCATGCATGATTATATTTAATTGATTAAGATTTAAGTGTAAAACAATTACTTAAATTGTGATGCTGCAATAATCCTCACGTAAGCGTGTAATTATGAGACTATTCCCAAGGTTTTTCGTTGTTTAATTGAAAATAAAATCCGTGTATGACATGAATTTGAATGTGTTTTATTTTAAATATTAATATAACTTAAGTAAGTAGGTTTGGGTAAAATAATCAATATTTTGAAAAGGTATGAAGCAAAGGTAACAAATACATTTCTTTTTTGTATTTAATTGCTACTAGTTTATATTTTATATCTGTAGGAAAACGTATACACTCGGAAACATTAGTTGACGTTAATTTGTATTTGAAAATCTTAAGATAGGAAGACGAAATAGGAAGCTCAAAAACATTTTCTGTGTTAGAAATCAACATACATTTTACAATTATTTTGCTTTCTTGAACTTTGATTGATGTTGTTTCCATTATCTCATGATTTGATGTTACAAAAAATCTGTCCTTATATTTTTTTGAAATTATGAAATCTTTAAAATGTAAAACTAAGTCACCACTTCTACAATTTTTTTTTTACATATGGATAGGTTTTTGTAATCTCATCAGTACTATTCACGTCCAAGCTATCGCATTCACCGAGCCTTTTCGCTATTTGAGATAGTGGTTTGTTGCCAGTTCGAAGCATATTTTTAATCAAGTAAAGTTTGTTTTCGAATGGATAGGCATTAAAACTTTGTAAAATTCCAAATTTGAGCACTTCATCAACAACATGTAATAAATTATGGACATTACTCGTCATATAGTCTATGCCGTAGAAGGATTTAAAATTTTTCACAAAATGATTCAATAGCTCTTTAGCCAACGGCAAAAAATTAAAATATTCTTCACTTGAACATATTGTTATTGCACAAAAAAATGACAGAAAATGTTTCATTGCATCAGTGTTTAATACCTCTGGTAATATAATTATGCTAAGGTACAACAAGAATGTCCTAAATTCAGAAGCCTTCCAGTGACATAGACTGCTGAGATTTCTTACAGATCTGTGGATTTCTGAAGGTACTTTGCAATCATCTAGAAAATCATTTACCGTCGATATATTACTTGCTCGCCATTTTGTGTCTTTTTTACCAAAATCTCCGTCTCGCCAGCCAATAAGAAGGCGTTTCATAATCCCCAAGTCGATCAAATGCATAGAATCAGCAACAGGAAATGCTTTTATCATATCAATCGGAAGACTTAGTAAAGGTGAATCGACTTTGTGATGTTTACCGTAAAGTTTTTTACGAAAATCTGCATTATTTCGGGCAGGACAATCTAATTCAGGAAATATAACCGTATGTGATACATGGGAGTATTCACCAATAATGGTACATTTATTACACCCGTGCTTGCCATTAAAGTTGCAAACACCTTTTATCATTGCTCTTGCAGGAGAATCGCAAACAAAACATGTTATTGTAGCATTTACCTTATTTTTTTTAACTAGCAGACCATTTTGAAGCAATATTTGCATTTCCTGAACAAAAGGTTGTAAATAAGCATTTAAATCGTTAGGTTTTCCACAGCCGGCATAAATCCCAACGATGAATGGTATCATACTAGGCAATTCAAAAATCTTGCACAGTATTGGCCAAAACTGTTACATACTGGGAGACCATCTATGTTGAAGTAAAGTGAAATATTGGCTGGTAATTCTATGTCATTTTTCTTTAAAATAGTTTCAAGGGGTATTATAAGTCCATTATGCCAATACTGACCAGGATCAATATATATTGTATCAATCTGCCTCGGAGTGTTCATGAGCGTTCTTGGGTCTACTGGAAGCAAATTCGGATTTATAGTGTTTATAAGTGTCGCTAAAGATTTCAAAGCTGAATGGCTTATATTATTTTCTATAGCCCATGCTCTAGTTGCGTCCCGAAATTGATGAATCTGTTTGTATTGAAACATTTTTTCACTTGGCTCACTGTCATAATTTTCTTCGAGGTCAGTTTCCTCAATTATTTCATTATTCACTTTATCATTTTCAGCCAAATTTCCATCACTTATTTCAGTTGAATTTCCATCAGCAATTTCAGTTGAACTTTCACTAGGATCATGACTGCAAAAAAAAAATGTTTTTATGTAGTATAAATCTGGCAAATAGGTACCTATACCTACAACTTGAAAATCAAAATACAAGAGACGTCCATAAGGGTAACTCATGAATATAAACTGTTGTTGCCTTGCGTACGAATCTGTCATTTACACACTGTATAACTTAAGTAGATTAAAATAAAATACAAAGTTCAAAGTTGAAGTAAGTGATTTTATAACTCTTTCATAAAAAAGTCAATTACCTAAAATGTAGGAAATTAACTTAAATACAAATCATACTCTATTTAAATTTATTAATATGTACGGAACCTGCGATTGTGATAGTAAAATTCTCTTGACACTATTGCTCAAAATAGAAAGCCTCCAAATTATTATATTCAGCTTGCTGTACCTTTTATTATGCATTAAATTGATAATTACTTACCTTTCAACAATTGGAGCATCCTCTTTTGATTGTTTAATAACAGTTTTATGGTCTGAACTTGTACCACTTGTTTCCACGTCCATTATATTCTTGAAAGTACGTGCAACTTGCCGATGATAATTACCACGTCGTTTAACTTTTTTCCACTTCATAGTATTCATTTTGAGAAGTTCTTTTAGCTATTATGACCTTTTTAACAGAAACTTTGTGTGTAATAAAACAATAAAAATAAGTTCTACATTTTTATCTTTTAGAACTGTTAGTTCCTAAGCGGTTCCAAATGAGAGAAAATTGTTGCTTAAGGTTTTCAAGAACCATCTTTTGGAATCGATCCACGCGTTACAGTGGCATATTAGAGTATATTAGACCTTTCAAAGGCAATTACACTAGGTTCCAAATGAGCAGCAATAATAACTCTTGAGCCACTACAGGTGATAAATAACTTATGTATACTACTTATTAAGAACTAGAGGTGCCAAATAAGGAAAAATTACCACCTATTACGGCACGGTTCTTTAGGGGAGATTTTAGGATGTCATATGCTTCTTTGAGTTCTAAAAGAGTGAAAATTGAAAACTTTATGTGTCTATAAGTAATCAATTCGGCTTTATGCCACCATAAGTTATAAAGCAGGAACAAAAATCACTCAAAAGCAACTGTTAGTGATTAGAGTTACTCATATGCAAATTCGAGTGCTGTTTACATCTATAAGTAATACCGTACACTCTTGCATCACTTATATGCTAGCTATAGTTGCAAAATAAGTTCCAAAATTCACTAACGTGCTACTTGTAATATAAACGGAATGTGCACTTTACCGATACAGTTTGTAGCTAAGCTTCAGTAATTATGTTGAAGTCAATTTTATATTCGAATTGAATACAATAATATATATATAATAATATAATAAGCTGTACTGTATGTTACATAGTGTATCAATACGTTGTGTATGGAAATCGATGAGATCGTCTTTAGTTGGGTCAGTGGTTCACTGAGTTCCAACTTCGATCTAAATTAGACAGATACACGAGAAGCAGTTCTACGTTTGAATGCGAATCATACCAATCTACGTCACCGGCTAGGTAAATACCGATTTTGTAACCTGCAAGCTACCTGTTTTTTTTTCGGATGGGAAATCATCAAATGACCCCTGCCGCTTTGGGCGGAAGGGAGTGTCAGACTTTTACTGATTAAAACCCATCCATGTTCCATCTTAGCCCTTTGTGTTCCAGGGCCGCGGTATCTCTTTCGAACAGTCCCGCAGCCCCGGCAGGACTTCAATCTGCCTGGGGTCGTCTATTCTATGATAGACAACTGCAGCAGCTTTAGCTACTTGAATACTAATAACGTAATAAGAAAATATAAGTACATAGTTAGCTCATGTTTTTGTGCAAAGTTAAGTGAATTAGCAATCCGTCTTAGTGTGTTTAAGTACTTAAATTAGCACATTATGCTAGTTTTGGGTCACTATGAAGTCACGGCCTGAATATAAGATTTATCATGACATGACATTTGTGAACTAAATTAGTACGAGTTTGAATCAGTATTATATTCTTCGTCTAGTGTTGAATATACTTCTCTACTGAGTTTCGTACTTCTGGATTCAAACTTTGCTTCAATAATATTGAGTTCGAATTATTACTTTGATCGTAGAACTTTGTGCAGAAGAGCGTCATTGAATCAGGTTATCTACCTGTGTTCAAGAGTAAGCTATAGAAAATTATGTTTTACTTGCCTTTAGACGAAAATGCAAGTTATCAGCTTGCTGGCTCTCAATATCACGTGTTGTGTTCAGTAATTTCCATACCGACACATGTTGGATTAACGTCTGTCCGCGACGAGTAGACACTTGTAGCTATAATCTTGGGACCAGTCCTAATATTATGGTCCACAAAAAATAAAATACCTTTTTTTTTTTTCGGATGGGAAATCATCAAATAAAATACCTTAGGCCTGATTTCCTGTCACGCTGACGGTCGGTCGCGTACGTCAGCGAGAAAAACAGTAGCAAATACGCGCTGCTGACGTCAGCGTCACAGTAAGCTTTAAAGAACACAATGTATACTCGTACGCGTGACCGACGCACGCGACCAACGTCAGCGTGACAGGAATTCAGGCCTAACTAATAGTAATTCATTTCCTAAGTAAATGTTAATTTCCAACGCTATTTTGAAGCACAAGTTTTTTGTCATAACATTATTCTGATTGATGGTAAAATCTTTAGTTGTAGCATACGTACAGCACATAACCTGCTTTTACGAGCGAAAGACTTAACACAGCTTATACTGACAGGCTTTTCCGTACCCTTTCAGAAATCAATTTTATGAACTTTGTATTTGGTAAAGTTTGTTTTACTTATGGAAGGGTCCTGAGATTGTATACTCTACACAAATATTTTTTATACAAAAGGGTGAGCAAATATGAATTATGTTAATCTGCTCTTCAAACGTGTTTGCACTTTAATAAAAAAAAAACAAGACATAGCAGAAGTAAGCAAACATATCTACATAAGAGTAGGTACTGAGAACGTTCGAGTGCTTCGCACCGACATTACATTTAATTAAAAGATTTCGAAAGATCGTGGAATACAGTTTTTGAATTTCCTCTCTCGCTGAGGGCACCGTGTGTAGATAGCAGGTCCGCATAATTGTGTAACTTCTTTATCTTATTAGTTTAGGGGAACATTCTGGTGGCTAGAGTTCGGAATTACAAATTAGTATTGGTTTAGTAAATGCTAAAAGAAAAGCTCTTAGTTGTACTTTATGGATAAAAAGCGCAAAGTTTATCTGTCTTCTATTTATGCCAGTAACTTCATAAATTGACTGCGGAGTTTACATCTCTACAGTATACATTTTATGGTTTATTCCATTAATTTACACTTTCCCTCAAAAGACGTAGTTTATTATATTAATAAAGAGCGGTAAGCCAATCAAAGGTGCGATAGATTTGCAACAGTGTGCATTTGATATGTAGTCATGTCAGCAAATCGAGTAATTAGTCTCAATACTGTTTAATGGTGTAATATGTAAAGTGTCATACATTTTGTTAAAGGCGCCTACTTCAAAATATCGACTGTCTTACTTATCGAGGCTCTCAGCACACAGGAGTGCTAAGGAGTACACAAAATAATCTCTGTCCAGCCGCTTTATTATGTACCGGGGCGGTGCGGGATTTGTGGGCGATGAAGTTATTTAAATTGTTTCCACGATAGCAGAACTAATGTTAAATTATTCAGTAGAACCGTTTCTAAGTATATACGTAGAAATATAGCGCTTCAGAGTATACATTTTAAAGTAAATGGGGATTAAATGCTAAAATTTGTCAGTTCGTTGATAAAATGTTAACTATCCTGTCCCGACACGGGCATGTCCCGACGTATTTAATTTTAAGGTCTCGTCGTGGAATGAAGTTTTTAATTTACTTGTTGAAAGGAGAAATTACTAAAGTTATAAAATAACTCACTGATGGTTAAATAATAAATTAAAGTTAAATGTACTTGCTCAAATTATCTCCAATCATCATACGAGAACTTAAATTGCACAATCATTTCCATAATAACACAATTCCACACATTTTCCATGTAGGTATTATTAATTATAACCAATGTACATTAATGTGAACCGATCTAATTATGTGTGCGGTTGTGACGTTACCAATATGAACACTATTCAGTTAAGTTATGAATTGTATGTGACCGAATTCATACGGAAATCAGTTTTGACAAGGCAACCATGATTTATTCATCATCTGCCCAGCCTTTTCCCAACTATGTTGGGGTCGCCTTCTGAAGTTACTGCCTAAGTGACCTTTACAACCCAGTTAATACTGTGTAATACGATACTCTTTGGTAAGACTGGTTATCAGATCTTCGGACCACTGACTACTTGTAACAACTGTCAAAGATCTAAATGACAGCCAGGACCAACTACAGCTTAACGTGGTTTCGGAGGCACGGGGGCAACCCGGTATGTAGTACTGGCGCGTGATGTACTATTTGTTAATTATTATGAATAATTTTCAGAGGAATAATTGAACAGAAAATAGTTTAAAAACAGTACACAACGTAGCTGAAGCGTAGCTGTGTGCCTGTCATATGATTCATTGGATATTCAAACTGAAGTAGAATGGACGAACTGGAGTAGAATGGAAATAAATTAAGAGTTGTTTAATTTAACCAGCATTCTGTTTACATTCATAAAAGAAAGTATTATTTTTGAAAACAATACAAATTTTGGAAACCAAATATGAAAGAGTAGCTCCATGATACATTTGAAAACTCAAATAAGAAGAAATATCACGATTCATTGAATGCAAAGCCCACGCAGGAAATGAGCCCACGCAGGAAATGAAGCTAACAAGCATACCGTGTACCTGTCCTATTAATGTACGACAATTGTTTATTTTTCACGCAATTTTATTTCAACATCACCTAACTCCCTTTGTTAAACTTAAAAAACGACGTAAAGATTTAATTTGTTCCCTTCCACAGCCTCGCTACTCCTTTACGAAAAAAATTTTCTATTATCTCGGCCCTTTCTTGTACAACAAAATTAATGCAAATGTCTCAGTATACTGTTTATCCGTTCAAGAATGTAAATCAGCAGTCCGCTCCTTCCTACTAGACAAAACATAATGACGAAACTGAATCTTTTCTCCCACACTGAACCCTTTTTTTTAATCTCTTTTTGCACTATCATATGTATACACGCTTCACTCATACACTCAAAACACAAACACACACACACACACACACATACACAAACACACACACACACACATACACCCACACAGCACACTTACTCATATCTGATATAGACTTTAATACTTTCAGGCATATTCATATTTATTTGTTTTACGTTATTAACTAGTAACATTGATTTTTAATTTAAGTTAACACTAAGCAGTGTATTTCTCCATTCTTGAGGGATACGGCACTGTTTCTCTTTACTACAGGCTATTATGTAGCCTATCTAAGAGGACAGTACCCCAACCATAATGTTGTATACCAGTATTCATATTTTGTAAAGTGCAACTGTTTTTATTGTATTTACTGCAACACATTTTATGCAATAAAGTTTTTATTATTATTATTTATTATTATAAATATTACATGAAACCTTAACATTTCGCAAAACATTGTGTTACGGGTGAACGGTCAAAGGTCCCTCTTTCATTAACCGGGCAATCCTTTTACCAAAAACTTTTATCGAAAAATGATCACAAAAAGTGTTACACAAGAACAATGGCAATATTACTCGATCGGGGATCGAACTCACAACACGCAAAGCAGCAGCCAATCACTAAGATATTGCGCCAACCATTCGAAATATTGTATTATTCTTTTAAAAGTAACGAAAACATCAAATAAAAATCTTCTCGATAGGTTTTTAGTGAACTTTGGAACTTGAAGATTGATCAACTCATGTCACTTTTGTATGTTACTGTTAGAAGACTAATTTCGCTGGCATTTCCTCATAATATAAATGCCATGCATTCGGGAGAATGGTTAAGATGGCATTTATTTTAGTCTGCCAACTGCTTCCCTCCACCAATCAACTGAAGGAAGTCTCGGTCGCTCGACCTCTGTCACACCCACACAACAACAGAAAAAGATATGTATGTCGGGGTTTGTCAGGAATTTATTTCGCTAAGTTCGAGCTTAGGTGGGCAGAACACGGGTTTCGTGCTATGAAAACACACTGGATGCGATACACTATTTTATTTCGCATTGCACGGTTCGGTATGGTAGTTTCCATGGAGAAGAACCGGCAAGAAACTCCATGGTTACTCTTTTCAAACAGATACACTGAGTCTAACAAATAACTTGACACTACACTTTCACACATTAACACTAGGCACAATGAATCGTGTACAGTTTCAAGACGTCTTCACTCCGCTGCGGTCAAACCCAGACTGTCTGCCTCGCCGCGAGGTGTCAACATCAGGACTCTGTAAAAGCCGCCATGGTGGGGAGTAGCTCGCGTGATGTCACCACTGGCGCGCTTTCGATTCATTCACCCGTCCGTACTCATGACCGGATCCGACACGGCCATCCTGCTTGCACACGTCCTCGTGTGATGTTTACCCTGCAAGCAAAAAGTCCACGACAGAAATTTGTTCCACTCGGTCACTCCTGACCAAACTCATAACATCACATCTGTAATCCCCAAAGGGTTTAACAGAGGTGTACTTAATAGTACACTTGCAGTTCGCTAGTTATCTCCAAGTCCCATGTAATAGGGGCGAGCCTATTGACATCAACCGGCGCAAATCCAGACACCGTGGCCGTTACTGAGAAATTTCGGATGGAAAAACTCAATAACACTTTGCCCGACCTGGGAATCGAACCCAGGACCTCATGCTCAGCAGTCACGCTTGCCATCACTATACCAACGAGGCAGTTGATTAAATCAAACACGGTTAATTTGGAATAATCGAAAATGGGTCAACCCTTGGGCCATGTAACAGTCGTTCGAATCAACTTTTAGAACTCTACAGCATTAAAAACTACCAAGCTTACAGAAACCCTCGAGTAAAACCTCTAACGCTACGGCTCTCCAGCCGACCAGCAATCGCATTGCTTTCACATCCATTAAATGGATCTGCCATGTGCATCACCCAGTGACTACACAAATTAAATACAACACAAAAAATACGTAAAATAATATGAACGCGCCGTCACGGCCGTCCTGCGCCTTCACACGTCCTCGTGTGTCTCGTCATCGGAACTATCTGTAAAGAGCAAAATTACGGTAAGTAGTACACTCAAGCTCGGCCATTCTGGCCCTATTCTTTCTTTAATCAACATCACCCAAAATGGTTGTCATTCAGACATATCTAATTATCTCATAGAGGGATAGTAATATCAATGGGTTAACACAAACATTTTGTCACACATACGGTTCGTCACACATACGGTTCGTCACACAGACTGATTGTCACACAGACAAACTGATTGTCACACAGACTGATTGTCACACAGACTGATTGTCACACAGACTGATTGTCACACAGACTGATTGTCACACAGACTGATTGTCACACAGACTGATTGTCACACAGACTGATTGTCACACAGACTGATTGTCACACAGACTGATTGTCACACAGACTGATTGTCACACAGACTGATTGTCACACAGACTGATTGTCACACAGACTGATTGTCACACAGACTGATTGTCACACAGACTGATTGTCACACAGACTGATTGTCACACAGACTGATTGTCACACAGACTGATTGTCACACAGACTGATTGTCACACAGACTGATTGTCACACAGACTGATTGTCACACAGACTGATTGTCACACAGACTGATTGTCACACAGACTGATTGTCACACAGACTGATTGTCACACAGACTGATTGTCACACAGACTGATTGTCACACAGACTGATTGTCACACAGACTGATTGTCACACAGACAATTTGTCACACAGACAATTTGTCACATGATAGGTTAACACTGCTATATCTACTTACTTTTGCCGTCATCGGCACTTCCAGGTACTTCCAAATTAGCATTCAATTCCAACGGAACATAGCAATCTGGCATAGCACGTACACGGTCGTGAGCATATTCACACTGGCAATTACAATTTAATAATTGCAAAGTGTATCTGATGTCAGAATAATAAACTCGTCGGAAAATTAGACTCTACACGTCACTCTACACGTCACTCTACACGTCACTCTACACGTCACTCTACACGTCTCTCTACACGTCACTCTACACGTCACTCTACACGTCACTCTACACGTCACTCTACACGTCACTCTACACGTCACTCTACACGTCACTCTACACGTCACTCTACACGTCACTCTACACGTCACTCTACACGTCACTCTACACGTCACTCTACACGTCACTCTACACGTCACTCTACACGTCACTCTACACGTCACTCTACACGTCACTCTACATGTCACTCTACACTCAATTGCCAGTCCATCGGCAAGTCACAACGTAAAATGTGAACCCATCGTCAGAAGCTAACCATCTCAGCCGCGTAAGTGCTACTCCTCGCAAAGAGTATACTGCACAGAAAAAGCAGTCAACGTGCACCTCTTACATGCTCCGGCGCTTCTGATGCGGCCACAACAATACCCAGTCCATCGGGTATGCTTTCAGTCCATCGAAAGCATTGTAGTTGTAAACAGTGGATCCATTAAAATCAAAACAATTAAAATCATCATAGTTAGTTTAGTTTAGAAAATGAGATTATAAGAAAACTCTTACTATGCTGGGTACTCAAAATGTTAAGTGGACTACTTGATATTTAACTAGTCTCGTCAGCGTAATCATTTTCGTCATGGCTAGTCTCGTCATTGTCACCTACGAGCATGTCAACGTCAGTTATTTTTCGCAGTCTGTCATAATTGGAACTTTCAACTATATTGCGCGATGCCTGCTCTCTCATTGCAAAAGGTCCGATCAACATTGGAAAAAGTCCGATCAACATTGGAAAAGGTCCGATCAAAAAAAAGTTACAACACAGGAATTCTAACAATTCTGTTACTTTTACCATAATTCTTAGGCAATGCAAACTCAACTCATAAAACTGTCATAAGCGCTCTGTGCACCAACACAGACAGAAATCGCACCAACGTTTTCCTACAGACCCATCGCCACATGTTACTCATGAGGTGCGGTCCAACAGACCCATCACCACGTGTTACTCACGAGGTGCGGTCTAACTCATAACAGACCCATCACCATCATGTTACTCATGAGGTGCGGTCCAACAGATAACAGACCCATCGCCATCATGTTACTCATGAGGTGCGGTCTACCTGACCCATCGCCACATGTCACTCATGTGGTGCGGTCTAAAGTTTCGAGTATGAGTGTACAAGCCTTTCTTAATCAGATTTGGTCTCACTACCACTGTCATCAACTATGACATCTAATTCTCGAGGAACTTTGTGATCGGGGATCTTTCTAACACAGGCTAAAATCTTCGAATTACCATTTACCGAACCTTGAACTACACCAGTTATAGCAACGACAGGATAAATATGCTCACTCTTAGACAGATTAAACAGAATTGGCACTCTGCTCCAGAGTCATAACAAAATGAAAACGACTCACCAAAGTACTTTCATGTTCCGGCTCGATGATGCAAAGGTCGACTCACTTCTCGACCAGTACAGCAGCACTGGACCAGCGCTGGCCTGCTGCGCAGCGACTGGCGATGTGGCCCGGCGTGCCACACTTGAAGCACATCAGTGAGCTGCTGCTGGCCTACGGTCGCCGCCCAATGCCTGTAGCAGTCGGCACAGGCAACGACTTCTTGACGGCGGTCGTCTTCGTCCGAAAATCCGCTTGTTTGTCCTTGTTTGCCGCATGCGCGACACTTGATTGGTAGTTACGATGAAAATTTCTAACGTATCTTGTAACCGGCGTCAGTGCGCATATTTTTCTTTTGTTTGTTACTACTCACGTAAATGACGTACAACGTACATGAATTTGGCACTGAACAATTCTTTACACTGGTTTCACGACATACCACAACACTATCTTGCTATTCACTGGTTAGGTTTTAAGAATTTGTAAACGATACAAAGTCTAAACGATACAAAGTCTTTGTTTTGCGTTTCAAAAAGTAACCGTCACTGATTGTCATTGTTTTTCACATGGTAAATATCACTCGTTTACAGTCTGTTTTATTTCGGCGCTGTTGCAAGCACCATGATTACGGATAAACTAAAGTTATTGCGGGTGGGTGTTTATTAGCACACTAATCGGTTTACCTTCTTTCTTGTCCGTTTTTCTCACGAACTTTTTCGGCACTTTCCGGTTTTTACACAGTTGACACTGATTTTTATTAACACTGTCCCCGCGACATGATTTCATTAGCACGATTTTATCCCAATTCTGATGTCGGGGTTTGTCAGGAATTTATTTCGCTAAGTTCGAGCTTAGGTGGGCAGAACACGGGTTTCGTGCTATGAAAACACACTGGATGCGATACACTATTTTATTTCGCATTGCACGGTTCGGTATGGTAGTTTCCATGGAGAAGAACCGGCAAGAAACTCCATGGTTACTCTTTTCAAACAGATACACTGAGTCTAACAAATAACTTGACACTACACTTTCACACATTAACACTAGGCACAATGAATCGTGTACAGTTTCAAGACGTCTTCACTCCGCTGCGGTCAAACCCAGACTGTCTGCCTCGCCGCGAGGTGTCAACATCAGGACTCTGTAAAAGCCGCCATGGTGGGGAGTAGCTCGCGTGATGTCACCACTGGCGCGCTTTCGATTCATTCACCCGTCCGTACTCATGACCGGATCCGACATGTATAATGTGTTGTACACGAATGGCTTATTTTTATTACTGTCGGACAAGATACCCCCTGGCATTATCAGTGATTATCAGGCTATGGCAATCAATAGAAAACTAGAACGGCCTTCTTGTGTATTAGAAATCGCAAGCTACTAAACGTTTCCAATAAAAAAGCAATCATTGCTTTGTAGAAAAAGTAATGGTAAAAGGACAGAAACAAAAATGAAGTCATTTATTAAATGTCCCTTGCGTTACTTTAACTGTCTACTTCGTGATAAATGATTGCCTCATTTGTCTTTTTAAAATCCTTTAATGCTAATCATTGACCCTTGTCTTTAGTGCTCATTTTGGTTCGTTTTTTCTACGGTATAAAGTTTGTGAATTGGATTGCAGGATTACAAAGAGTTCTCTTATCAAATTAATTTGGCAACGTGACGTAGCTCAGAGATCGACGGAGTGATATTTGATTTGCTGAAAATGTAACAGCATAAGTTTTATAGGAGTTTTTCCTTACCTGCATTTCCTCATAATTTCTTGGACAATATTGTGTCAGAGGCTCGGGCTGGAAATGCTTGTGCTATATATAATTTTCTTACGAGTTTCAAATTGTACAAAAATGTTCTAATAGCATTTGGTCAATAATTTTGTTTTTTTTTGTTTCTTTGTTTTCTGAAGCTTCATGTGTATCCTGTTTATCATCGGCTAGAACTAGGTTTTCAGTTCAGTTAAAACTTCGTCGAAGACAAATCGACGAATTCTTAACTGAACTGGAAACTTAAATGGAGCCATGGAAAAAGGCTGTTGGTTAGTGGATTTTAATTGTTGCAATGTATGAAGGTTCATACATTGCAACAATTCCGATGGCTCCATTTTTATACACTACATTTATTTTGAATAGAGTATGAAACTACAAAAGCGATATGAAAATGTGCAGTCTTTGAACCACATCCGTGATTTATATTGCAGCGTTGCGTTGACTCGGTTGCTGTGGTGAACGTGAAATATGTTCAACGAGACACTATTGTGACAGAATGAGAATTTGATTTCAGTTCCTGAAATCAACGAAGCCGTGTTTAAATCTTATGTTACAAGAATTTTGATTGTATCCGTCATGGCACGAATATATTCAAACTCTTGCTTTCGTAGTGAACGGCTAACATAGTTTCGTTTTGTTTTTGGTAATAATATCTACATCTGGTAGAACAAATTCTTATAATCGTGTGTTGTTGTTTATCTTACGCTTCCTTATCTATTTGTGTCCCCGATATATAAACAAAATAAACAGGACGTTACGTAATACCCTACAGAGATAAAGAATAAGCTCAAATCAAGTTGCTACCTACAAGAATAAGAGCAATAATTAAGAAAACAACACAAAAGAACACCTGATATCTCGAGGGACAGGTTTATGACGCAGACCCTTTCGTTATTAGGGTATTCTGAATATTATGAACATTCAGAAACATATATCCGCAGAGATGTTAAGACGCATTCAGAGACAGTTTGACGCAGAAACTTAGCACATTTGTCTCTGCGACATTACCCAAATACACTTTAATTTTTCAAGTACTATCGAGGACACTCCCGCCGGACCACTACTAAGCTCATGTTTGCTTGCACTTGCAACATAAAAACGCTCTCTAGCCCCGCCCCGTTGACTTTGTGTAGAAAAAATGAATGAAAAGATACCGAATCGGCCGAGCGCATTGACGGCGCATGCCAAACGAGAGTTATTGTTACTTTGCGCGCCAAAGTTGACGCTTTCCTAATAGGCCCAAACTTTAAGGGGCGTGGCTCGGCGCCTCCGCATGATTTAAGCGAAAAAAAATTAAAATGGTCAGGCGGAAAAGACCCCGATAGTACATGGAACAGAAAATCTGTTGAACGTATAAAACGCTTTTTAAAAAAAAAAAACTGTACAGTGCCAACCATTCGTAGTTTTTTTTTTTTTTAAATAATATTGCTGGACATTTTACACAGCGCCATCTAGTGCCACACTAAGCTAAGCTTGTGTCGTGGACACCAGATAGTTGATATACTACATAGATACTTTTTGTTTGTAAATACATACTTATTATACATGACTATATACACATGACTATACGTATTATCCATGACTCGGAAACAAATGTCCATGATAATCACACAAACATTTGCTCCGACCGGGATTCGAACCCGGGACCCTAAGTTCTCATGTCTGAACACGCGGCGCATTGCGCGTTTTTCCGTTTACGGAGAGGCGACGTGTACAGCGGCGGTGTCATCTGCCATATGTTTGTATTTGCGCGCGCACTGCCGCGTTGACCGCGGCGGGCAACTCTGCATTTCAGCAAACGCACGTAAATACGCCTCTCCGTAAACGCTCTCATACATTGCCATATGTTTGAATTTTAAGCGGGCCGCGCCGCACAACGCGCGGCGTCTCCGTAAATGAGCCCTAAGAACGTAAGGCAGCCTCACTACCGCTGCGCCAATCGGGTCGTCGAGTTTTAAAAGTTTGATTTAAGTTAATGGTTTGTTCAGGAAATAGCTATAAAAAAAAACTTTTTAGTTTGTTAATTCTGCTGTGGACTTTGGGCACGTCGTTACTTGATTACTCCAATACTTATTTTTCTAACTAGTTTCACTTGATAATTTATTAAGCACTGTCATTAAGATTTGTTTCGAAAGTATCTTAGTCACATGAAAATTCTTAGAGCGACGTTGTTCTTATTCAGACATACGTACGTACCCGAGGTTTGAAGATAAAGGTTTACCTCAAAGAGCCTTGGCAGGTCGCAATAAATAAGATTTGTTCATAAAAGTTGCATGCAAGGTGTGTGAAAACACTGTAAATAATGAGAGAGAGCAATTTTTTAGGAGCGTAGATAACAACAAAGAACATTATTGTGGTCGTTTGTGCTTAATCTTTTGAATACAATAATATATGTTTCAAAGTTCAGGTAGGTTTTTCAGTTTGCAACCCGTGATATTAACAGCATCCATTTATGGCACCAGTAAGCATTTAATAAGCTTAACTAGATACTACAAGCAAGCACCTATTTAGATTTTGAAGTCTCACTCGCGCTCGTCACGGCACGTGCTCACATAGACATGAGTGGATGGAACACAATACAGAAAAGAATCATGACATACTTCGGTACTTACTTACAACTACCTAATGATAACGTATGCGGTGATCAGAACCTAAGAAAATAAGGTTTAGTTAGTAAGTAATCTATAAAACGAACTCAATTTGATTGACGAATACGAGATAAAGGGAAGTTGATAAAGTTAGATAACACTGTCTTAGCTTTCGCATTTTGTTTGAGATTTTTCTGTACAACCTCGAAATGATAAGAATTCACACAATCTATGTTATATTAAAGCATTAATAACTGGATGAAGCCGATGAAGGTTCTGTTTCGGACGAAACTTCATCATTCACATTCCTTTGCAGTCAATGGTACCGTGATAATATAATGATACCGATTGATTATATCTAAACGGGAAGAGTTTCATCATTTTAATGAAGTACATAACTACTATATTCAGAGCTTCATTTAGATCATTTGAAAGTACCAACTAACTGAACGAGAATGTTACAATACTTCAAAGCGACACATACAAACGATACGTATACCATCGTTACTTGCTTTGTCAAAGGAAACGTGAAATCACCCTGAACCTTCTGCAGAGCTCTCACGTGAGACATGCTGCCATTTCTAACTTTTACACACGTCCTTGTGCATATCGTCTGTAGTGAAAATGTAAATGTGGAGGCGGGGTGTGCGACACCTTAACTGTGATGATATCTCGCGGTTTATGTGTTACCTTGTATTTGTGTGTTGCAGGATCATTTGGTGCGTTGTGTGGCGAATTGAATTTATAACGAAGGATGGTATCAAAACACAGGTAGCTTTTATCTATTCAGTTACCATTAACATTCATATTTTATTCATAGACTGACATCCATCATCGTTTTGCCCTTGTCTCATTCTATTTGGGATCAGCACAACACGTTTTCTCCTTCCATTCTCCCCTGTCAGACGTCACGGCATCATTTACTCCTTTCTCTTTCACATCATTCCTCACACAATTTATCCATCTTTTCTTTGGCCTTCCGCTCTTTCTCCATCCATCGACATCCAAGTCCATCACTCTTTTAGTCGCATGCGTTTCTTTCCTCCTCATTGCATGTCCATTACAAGACAAACGACTTCCTTTCAATAATTCTGTAACAGGCACCACTTTCAAACTTCCTCTACTCATTCCTTACTTTATCTATCCTTGTCACTCCAGATATCCACCCGCCATCCGCTCGCCATTCGCTGGCTTTTGGCTTTTCAATATTCGCTTCAGCTAAGTCACATTCTTTCACGTCATTTAGGCGACCCTGGGAGAGTTAAGTCAAGGGGTTGCGTAAAGTTCATCGACAATTTGTAATGTGTATGTTTTTACATGGGTTTTTACTTACATTTTTGGAAATTATTAACCTGAAAATTTAAGCATTCTCCCTTCCTAGGTAACTTCATGCTCATTTCCTGGAGGCTTAGCATACCTTTTACCTTGTAATTCATGTTATTTAAGTTTTTCTGTAGATTTTTATCTCTCTTGAATCTTTGTTTACCTTTGTAATGTCAGTTAGTGACAGACCTAGTTTTATTTTTAATTTATTGCTGGAGCTAGTTGTAGGTCGTATAGGTAAATCACATCGACCTCATTATCTTTTCTTTTTGTTATGATCTAGAAATTCTTTCCAAATGATAAAATGTCAATCTGGAGATGACAGGAGCCATCTAATGGAATTTTCATCCTACGTCAAGAGCTGAAACGCATCACAAGTCTGGAATGTTATAAGACTGACCAGAGGAAGATTCCCTCCTGTGAGGTTTATAAGTTAACGTGTACCCGTGCCATCTCTTAACATCTGTTGCCCGGGCTATAGGAGTGACGATCTTCCACCCTCTCTTACGATCTAAGTAAACTGACGTCCTCCGGCTCACTAAGAAGCCTTATGTACCTGTACTCCCCTCCAGACTGAAAGTTAGGTAGGTGAGTGCTCAGTGTGACCTTAAAGTTTTCTGGCTCTTACCAGGAAATGTAACGTTACAAATTTCATCGTAAAAAGTTCATCGAAAAGGTTGTTGCCATTATTTCCCAAAGAAATAACCAACAACATTATTAATAGTTCTCAGGCATTGTAAGGAATATTAAAACAAGGAACTCAACAGGGGTTCATTGAAATAAATTATTGCTGTACTAAAAAAAAAAAAAAAAATATCATGATGTGTTTGGCATTACGAAAATGATTAACAAATAAAAACATTGGAGAAAATATCGTCAAATAAAAGAACAAGATTTATAATATTATAATGAATCTACAAGAAAACAACAACTTGTGATTTCCAATATTCAACTAAAAGCACTGAAAAAAGAAAAATAAAACACGCAAAAGTAAAATTATGTAATTTTCACTTAAGAAACTACATTTATCGACAAATATTGATTAATTGTTTATAATATACTCTACATTCAACCCAATCTCCCATTCTCTGTGTTCACAAATCACGCAGCATCCCTTGAGATATGAAGTGATCCATTCTACTTCTATCTGAGGCATTCTCTAGAGGATTTAGCGCAAGATGTTTATACTTCAATAGATGGATACAGGGTTCTACGTAGATTCGTACCTCCTAATGTTTAGTAAGATGTTCTTATAAGCGTTTAATATCTCATACCTCGTTTGATTGTAAATAAAAAAGTGGCTCTGTTTTAATTTTGTAACATTGTGTTGCAACCAAAGATAAGCCTACATATCCTACTATCTTCTCAAATAAGCTAAAAAAGTTATTATTGACCAAATGTTATTATAGTGTCGACAAATATTTAAATGATAAATCTTTAAAACTTGAAAAATAAGTAAATGTTTTTTGTAATGTTTCTTAGAATAAGTTAGATTATAAATACTTAAATGATAAGTCCTATCCACATAATCTTACTTTTGCTGTGCCCGACAGGGTCCACGATTGTTTCCAAAAAAATGTTTACCACCTAAGCCTACATTGTGGAATGCAATAAAAGAATTGAGTATTGAGTATTGAGTATCACAAAATTCGCTGTGATTGCCAATAAGAGAGCTTTCGGATCGCGTCGGCGTGGTTTAACTATATGTGAAAATCCCCTCGGAATAAAATTATTTGTGTTGTAGTTGTCCTGCTATTTTCCTCTTTCTGGGAAAATTATTGTTGACCCTTTTATTTGCATGTTCTCAGGGCTTTTTAAGGAAATGAGTACCTACGCTTCTATAACATTACTTAGTCACACGTATCCCAAATATACATAATATAGCTCGAGTCAGTGTGTGTGGCGGATGATTCGACGGATGATGATACCACAATGAGCATCCGCCTGCGCTGGGTTTTATTTATCGCAAAAAAGAAACCTGCTCGTATGGAAATGCCATACAATGCAAGGTTAGGTGCGTTTATTTTTTTTCATTTTTATGTAAAAATCTTTTTTTGTCTTATCATTTCAACTGTAATATTTATTTTGTCTGAGGCAAGTTTAATCTTAAACGCTGTTTTAAGCTTTCACGGAATAAAACTAAACTTATATTGTCACTTACGGGATATCTTCCGTGATTGTTATTAGTTTTGAGCTCCCGATATTCTCGCCATGATCGCGGGTTGACAAATCCCGCGATCATGGCACTTGCAACGGCGTCGAAATATCAGGAGCTCAAAACTATTAACAATCACGGAAGATATCAGTGACAATATAAGTGTTTAAATCTTAAGTTATTTTTTATGTTCTTCTAAGCCCACAAGGGCGAAAAAATAATAAAATAATTAGTGTATTGTTTCGAAGGTAAGCGTCCGCCATCTTTTTCTATTTTTATATTATTTTACAGCGCTGAGTAGAAATTGAATGAAGTGAAATAGTTATTTATGATACTAGAGCGGTAAGTTGGTCTTTACAAACGAGCAGACGAATGTAATGTGTGTGTTTGCGAGAAAACAGTACAATATTTATTGAAACAAACAGCGACCCCAAAAACCACGAAAACGACACCCATGAAGAAAAAACCGAAAATTTTCGTCGGCGCCATCTTGGATTTTCATTTTGACCTCATTTTCGTTGTCAGTGACCCCTACAACCACGAAAACGATACCCATGAATAAAAAACCGAAAATTTTCGTCGGTGCCATCTTGGATTTTCATTTTGATCTCATTTTCATTATCAGCGATTTTTACAAACGAGTAGACGAATGTAAGACTGAGACGAAGTCGAGGGCTTACCATAGTCACGAGTTTGTAAATACCAATTTCTGCACGTGTGTCATACAACGTTTTTCAACACATTTGCGAGAAAACAGTACAATATTGTAATAAAACAAACTTGAAAAAAAAAAAAAAAGAAAAAAAAAATGATTGAGTATTTCTTCGAGTCTTCCATGCTATAAAATTATTATAAATCATTGATTAGCGCTCTCGCGATTTTTGCGGCAAGAGACCGTTTTCTGCAATTTGCGCCACATTCATCCGGTGGAGTAGATTCCATGTTAATATCCTTCCTCGCTTGAACTCATATTATTATTTTGTTAAGGGCCTATGCTACCTCAAATGGCTTAGCATGATCCTCCATTACGCCTAAAAACTGCAGCATTCATTTTGAAATAAATAAATGGTAAAGTTGAGGATTAATGTTAGGTCTTATGTTTAGCGAAAACACGATTTCATAAAATTTTCTCGGTAGAAAAAACTCCCAAAGCTACCTCGAACAATAAACCGCTGGTATTAAAAAATACTTCAAATTAGATCATGAAACTTTGCATACTGACTGAACTAACTTTATAGCAGGTCTTATGTTTTTTATTTTTTCCAAAAGACGAAAATTTAATTTTATAATTAATAAAAACCCCTCATTTCGCACTATTCGGCCGCAGTGACTGACGTAACAACCGATTTGTAGTGCAAGCTGATTGGAACATTATAATAACAGTATTACAAACGAAGTTTGAACCACCACAAATAGAGTTGCTAATCTGAGGTAGTATAGGCTCCTACAGTCGGAAAGTCGCAACAATCTTGGACGTTTCTAATATGAAAATGGCGCGAATTTGCAAATGGCGCCACATGCACGTGGCGAAAATTAGAACTACATTTTTCGTCTCATTTACTCTTCAGTATTAAAGTGAGACAAACGTATTGAGCAAAAGCGCTTCCAAGGAGGTTTGATCAGTCAGCTTATTTATTCTCGTAATGTGAAACTCCTTGGTAAATTCTTATAATACTTTTTTTGGAAATAAAAAAAAAACCGTAAAGAATACGCACGGTGCTATATATGGTGGTATGCGGTAAAATAGGTACTTAGGTGAGAGTACCTATTTTACCGCACGTTCCGTTGTATGGTGCGTAATTTTCAACTTTCGAACAATGCATACAGGCTCCGTAAATGCAGTTTTTGAGCAAATGTGTTGAAAATAACTATTATCGTACTCCCCCGCTATTTTTTTCTGATTAATTTCGTTGCGGGATGCAAGACAGTTAAATTGTTGTAACATTGTAACAGCTGAACTCCCATACTAAATTAGGCATTCTCCTTTTACATGAACGATTATCGATGAAAGCATTTATCCAGCACATAACATAAAAGCGCGACGGTAGGGTAACCCAAGAGCACGTAGGTCAACAAGTTACTCTGAAACTCAGATTAAGCTCCGAGTCAAAAAAGGTTTGAGAACCCTGCTAAATATTCAGCTCTTATCAAGAAGCCTCGTAAATCTTTTATACCGGCTTTTATTTTGCTTACAAATCTTCTATAGTATAGGCACTCTAAGCTTCAATTCGCGCATCAATACTTAAATTTCTTTATATTCCACTTCCCATGTATACGTAATACCGCGTATGCTTACGAAGCTCAACGCGCTTGTGGAGACCAACCCTGGATTGGACTTGTTTGCTGATGAATGGAAGGCGATTATGTTGGAATGTTTGTGGTTCTGCGAAAAGACCGAGTAAAATGATTAGGTATTTAATTTAGTGTTAATGGTTTTAAATACTGTACTAAATAAATAATAACGAATAAATAAATAAATATTCACATCTTCGCACTCATTGCCTCGCCAGTCAATTTGATTCTTTTTCTACAATAAAAAAAGTTCGTCGATTCTATACCGCAAACAAGATGTGTTAGATAATGCCTTGAGTTAACCTTGAAGTTGATGTGTGTGAGGAATGGCAACTTCTATTCATTTTACTGAACTATTCTAGCTGTATATAATACATTTTAGCTGTCATTTAATTGCTTCAAAACTGAATCGCGAAGCAGTTAAATAGTTGCCTCAAGATGAAATTCAGTCAGTTCACTCTGTCGCAGATTTAAATAAAAATGCTTTTAGCAATCAAAAAAGAAATCCTTAAAATAAAAAAAAAAACAATAATTGAAAATTTTACGTTCAAGGTAGACAATAGTTAAACCATCAGGTGGATGAAAAGCAATATCCATGGTAAAACTTACTACGATTCTGTATGTCTAATCATAATCAATCAGTCCTCCAAAGTTATGAAACAATGACCTTATTCCACACTAATAACGTTCAAAATATCGTAAATCACGTGAAGATTAAAAAAGTGTTTGGTCGGACAGATATATTAAAGCCACTGTGACCCGCGTGCGTTCGGAACTTTGTTAATATCAGACAAATTGGATGATATTATTTATGATAGATAATTTGTTATTCAGACTTCACAAAGGAGATCCATATAAGTATAGAGCAGTAAGTTAAGTACAGACGCCAGTACACCTAGATACTGCAATCTGTCAAATTTCTTAAATAGTTTATCAACTTTATCGCTAAAGCATTAGGTTCAAGGTTGATTGGGAAAATATTACAGCTTCGGGTAGCTTGATGTGCTGGCTAACTTATCTCTTAATTTTGTAGTCCGATGAACGTTGCAGGATATTGAAGATTTTCTGGGAAGTAGTTTTACTATGAACGGGGAGTGGCATAAACTGAGCATGGAAAATACACTTTTACGATATTTAATACGACAGAATTATGTTGGTGAGCCAACCATGTTTTTAAAAATCAACGTTCTAAAGCCCTCTTTTCTAACTATATTAGAGACAATGGCCTTAAGTTATGTAAGATTGTATTTTTCACGATCAGTTACCATCCATCTTTAGAGCTTTTTACTAAAACAAGTGAGTGACGCATCTTGCTTCATCGCTCTACGATGCTTTGCAAGTTGCACGAGACATGTTAGTTTATAATGACTCATTAATTAGTTATGGACTTATTGTGTATGGACGTACTTTTAAAACCATATTTACTAGAAATAAAAAATCTACAGACAAGACTGATCAAGTTCCTAGTTAGCAAACACGTTAAGTTAGAGTGTAACAAAGAGTACGATAAATTATTCTCCATTTGTAAAATCTTGCCAGTAGATATGAAAGTTGAGTATTTGATAGGGTTAGAACACTATTATAGTGATACATTCAAAGTAAATGTTAAAAATAAGTTTAACACAAGAAGTGTGAGAGAGAAAAGACTAGTACAACCAACAATAACAAACTATTACGGTAAAAGAACGTCTAAATATTTGGTGCCAAAAGTATTCAATAAAATAGAATTATTAAGGAATAACTCTAACTTAAGCAAAGGTTTGTTAAAGGCAAAACTAAAGAATTTGTTTCTGGAGAACGCGGACACGTCGTCGGACTGATGGGCGGTGGGTTCTAGACTGGAGTGGCCAGCAGTGGTCACTCCGGTTTGGAATACATTCTCTGTTGTATGTTGGTGACGGTCTGTCGTTGTCGAAAAATAGATTCACGAGACAGATGTAGCAGTAAGTTTTATAATTATTATATATTCGATTTTAAGTTAAGTTTATAATTTTAAGTTATGCATGATAAACGAGCGCTTCTCGCCATCAAACTGTAAAGTTTGGCGAGTAAAAAACTGTAAAAAAATAACTTGTTTTTGTGTAAGAGATTTAATAAATAAAAAAAAAAAAAAAAAAAAAAAAATGTTATGGTCATAAATGCCATTTAAATTTCAGAGTAATTCAGCAACAAAACCAACAACTGAATTTATTTTATATTGAACAAAACCTTCTTTGTACTACTGTCTTCCGAAGCGAGCAATCTTAGTAATAGGCTCATGTAACGAACAACAATTCATGGCAGATTGTAATTGTGACAGTCATGTTTAAGATACACCAATTTGCAAGAAAATTTCACAAAGCTGTTAGTTAACAGCTTTTAACACTCGGTGTTCACATCATGTAGGTACCATCTAATCACATGTGAATACTGACAATATCAGGGGAAACTAATGAAGATGTATTCCAAAAACGCATTACGTTCCTCGATACGATGTAATTTCGAAAACAGAATCATAGAGCCTGAGTAAACCTCGTGAACGTACGACGAACGTATTACTGTAACAAATGGTAATACTCGAACGTTACCCATACAGGTAACCGTGAAAATTGCGCCGTGAATACGTTTATATCGAAGGATGGTGATAATTTACTTTATAAATTGACCTTTTGTTTTCACTACAGAACAGCTAAAAAAGGTTAGAAAGGAAATAGTTCTGATTTGTATTAGAACGCTTGTCACCGTTTACTATATATTCACACTAAGAGGCCGCCTTCACGAGCAAGAGGTCGCCTCCACGAGCGAGAGAATCGCGGCGATATTATCGTCCTTGCCACGTTTTTCTATATACAGTCTCTTTTGGGCTATCTCCATGAGCGAGAGAATCGCGGCGATATTTTCGAGAAAGACGGTGAATCGCCGCAATTTGCTTGCTCGTGGAGGCGGCCCCTAAGATCGTGAGCTTGCTATTGACTGTCACACTAACGCAAAATTGTGCTTGACGTGCATTCGTTACGGTGGTCAATGAGCAATCGATTGACGTATGAGCATTTACTTGTATAAGAGCGGCACACCTGCCCCGTCGTGACAGCAGTTAATCGTGTAGTTTCGTTTTCGTAGCTTGTGTATTTTAATGGAGTTGTTCACATATAGAATGACACGATTACTGTCGTTTACGAGTTTTGCCAACTAAAAACCAACGTTGAAAAGTCATGGTTATTGCGATTGTCTATAAATCTTGTTAATATCATGCGGCAGCTGCTGTTGGGAAAATTATTATAATTCTTCCTCCAATTATATGGAATTGCTTGGCTATTCTGAAACGTAGTCTTTGTGTAGGAAGAAGATCCATGATGAGCAGTTTTTGTTAGACATATATTTGATCAGTTACATAAAAAGCGTTTTATGTAATATCGAAGCTTTTATGGCCCGTCTTGTTCTTTATTATCGAAAGTCTCGACAATATTAATTTACTCTAAATAAATTTTTGAATAAAGTCTTTATTAAAGCCTTTTAGATTAAATAAGTTTCTAAACTGCTAACTGAAGCTGATTGTTTTGTTCAAAATTAAATAAATTATTTTTTGGACCATCCTGTATAATTACTCTACTCTTAAATTAAATTAAAACATAGAATTTGTCCTGACTCAAGTAGGTTACATAGAAAAAATCATTTTCTTAATAACAGTTCGTTACTTTGCGAAGAAAACTTTAGTTAAGAGAGCTGCATATTACTTTAATTACATTGTCATCACGTTTAAAGTGTCTTCATAGTGTTGGGTAGCGAGACTTTTGGCAGGGAGTCGCTTTGTTCAGTGAAGAAAGCCATTTGTAAGAACTAAGCGTTATGGTGTGGAAAACTACTAACCTATTTTCACCAGCTTTTTCTATGGCTGTGTATAAATTGCCAAGTGTCAACGATTGAGGAACATTATTTACTATGTTAGCAGACGCAGTTCCTTTTGATTGATTCAGTACAATTTTATCCAGAAAAACGGAAAAACGGCCAGAAAAACAGACTCCCTCAAGGTAGCGTGCTAGCCCCAGCTCTTTTTAACATTTACACAAACGACCAGCCTTGCTCTCCACCAACGAAACGCTTTTTATATGCAGACGACCTTGCTCTGGCCGCCCAGACACTTACATTTGAAGAGGCAGAAGATAAACTGACGGAACTATGATGAAAATGCCCTACGGCCAAATCCATCCAAGACCCAGTCCTGTGCTTTCCATCTCCGCAACCGTCATGCAAACAGAGCTCTCAGTGTCTCGTGGCGGGGCGTTGACGTAGAGCATTGCTCTCAACCACGCTACTTAGGCGTCACCCTAGATAGATCTCTAACTTATAAGTACCACTGCCTTAAAACAAAACAAAAAGTCGGGACTAGAAATAACGTTCTTCGCCGCCTCACATCCACCAGCTGGGGAGCATCGCCACAAGTTCTCCGCACGACCGGCCTATGTCTTGCTTTTT
Source organism: Xestia xanthographa (assembly GCA_905147715.2). Taxonomy (NCBI): domain Eukaryota; kingdom Metazoa; phylum Arthropoda; class Insecta; order Lepidoptera; family Noctuidae; genus Xestia; species Xestia xanthographa. The sequence continues at coordinate 19,038,934 of LR990652.1, forward strand.
CTGCTGGGGAGTTTGCATGCCCAGTGTGGCACCGTTCAGCCCACGCTAGAGAAGTTGACATAGCGCTGAACGATACTTGCCGCATTGTAACGGGGTGCTTAAATCCCACCCCTCTTGCGATGTTGTATCCGTTGGCAGGTATAGCCCCACCAGACGTTCGGCGCAAAATAGCTAGTCGCATCGAGAAGGGAAAACAGGAACAAGATAACCGCCACCCCCTGTACGGGCATCAAATGCCACCTTCACGCTTAAAAAGCCGTAAAAGCTTCGTGAGACACACGATTTCCTCAAAGGACAGTGCGTCAGATGAAAGATGCGAATTGTGGAGGAACAGATCCACAATCCCCTCCCCACTTCATCAATCCAACAGAACATCTTCCCCCTGGACAGGAACTGCAGTGGTCAATCTGGAAATCTCTTAACCGTTTGCGGGCCCAGGTTGGCCGCTGTAGAAATAAAATGGGGTATCATCGACCCATCCCCAATACGATGTCAGTGTGGAGCCCCTCTGCAGGATATGCCCCACCTCCTTTCTTGCCCATCCTGCACAGCCATCTGCACCTTCCAGGATTTAAACGAAGCCAATGACAGAGCTGTGCAAGTGGCTACATACTGGTCGGGTATTATTTGAGTTATCGACACGCAAAGAAGATATTCCTCAAGTGATTTACCTATGTGAATTTAATAGGTATCAACAACAATAATACACTGTTTGATTAATCAGAACGTGAATTACGTTAGCTGCAATCGGGGGATTGAAATTAAACCAAAGATGACTACTTAAATTATATTAAAGTAAAACAATTACATTAGCTATAGCCTAAACTAGCCTAGTTCCTACTCGAAGTGTGAATATGGAATGAAGTCTTCCTGGATTCTTGTTCTTATCTGATCTTTGGTACGTGCAATGAAGTGCTTGTTTTAGCTCTTTGCTTCCGTACGGTTCCACCTTGAAATTATTGGGTGCTGAGTAGACGATTTCCGCATTGCGAGGTCGATCGCCCGGCGCCCGCGCGTCACGGAATGCAGTGTCGGCATTTGGCTGTTTCCCTTACGCAGCGGCGTGTAGGTCGTGGACCGGTGTCTAGGTCGCTGGTAGCGCTATGCGTAACATCTCCACCCGCAGATCAGGAACTATTTTAGAACTTTGAGAGAAAATGTTTCTGGAACTTGTCCTCTGGGTGTGTGGTTCTCTTCCCTCCTTTCGAGTTCCTCGCGGGTGCATCCCTCGGCGCTGGGTGCTTCGGTGCGTTTGCAAAACTATTTCCTGTGATAGCCCAGTGTGGCTATAATCAGTGCGCCTGCACCTAGTAGCGCAACGTAGAAGGGTATGGTCGTGTGGTATATGATGTCCGATTGTAGTTGGTTGAGTTCTATCGGCTGGCTCGTCATAACTTGGTTCTGGATGCCGTGTAGTCCTTCTAGGTTGATTGAGCTGAGATGAACTTGGGTTAATGCAGCTCCTGGTGCCTCCACGTCGTAGGGTATGTCCATTACTTTCAGGGGCTGGCTCTGTATTACATCATTGTCGTTGATTATGGTTAGTTCCTTGGTACGGAGGTCTTGAGGGCTTGGTTCACGATGAGTTCTTGGATGCAGTCAGTTTTGGTTCGTATTTGATGGGTTATTTCTTTCTCACAGAGATACCAGTTGCTGAACTTCGAGCATTCTGCTTCTATGTACACGGAAGAGTCCCCATTGGTTGCTATAAAGGGGTAGGTAGGGATAAGGGCTTGACGGCTTTTGTTGGGTGCTATGGATAACTTGTGCAAATCATGAACAATTTTGGAGATTACAGGAGATCTGGAAGCTATAACTATCTGTTTTTCGTTGGAATACGATCCGGGAATGATATTATCATAGTATTCTCTGAGTTCTAAGTTTAATATTTATCTAATAGCTAACATATTTTCTATTCTAATTCTAATCTTAAGTCTTCTAAATTTCCATTTGTAATAAGTATAAGTTGACCAACTTTGCGTAGTTTATTAAACTGGATTGTTAAATTTATTAAACTGTATTGGAAATAGTGTGGGGGTTGAATTCCTTACTCTTTTTAACCTGGTTTTGAATACTAGTCTACGTTTTTTAGGCGTGTAAATGCGTATGGGTAAATCGGATAGAATGGTATCTTGGGTATACCGCGGTACTGTTTTCTGACGGCTTGCAGAGGGGTTTTTAATGAATACTTGTCGTTTAGGAACGTATTCTGTTTCGCGTTCGCGGCGGGATAAATCCATGTTTCTATCTACCATCTCGAAAGGTTTTGTTGCCGGGGGTACAATATTAAACTGGGGTCTAATAGGTCTCCGGTCATATTTGGCTTGCCCGCAGGTAGTGCATTCGTTGATGAGTTTGGCTATTTGGTCTTTCATTTTGGGCCAGTAATACTTACCTGAGAGGGCTAAATAGCATTCGATAATTCCTCGGTGATTAGTTTTGCCGTCATGGTAGTGTTTAATTATCTCTTGCTGACGTAGATTATCTTTAACGTTCTCTAATTCTGTCTTAGCTAGTACTAAGTTCTTAGATGAGCTCTTAAACTTGTTCTGTATGACTGGCATGGTGGAATACATGGCATTAGGTGGATTTATTAGGATATCGGTTTTTACTTTCGGGTTTGATTCTGGAGATTGATTCGGGAGATTTAATTCTATCTTTGTTTCTTTTGATTTCTGGGCCTCCTGGAAATCCTGATTTACCTGACTTGGACCTGCCTGAGGTTCAGTTGAATATATAATATTGCCTTGAACACCTACATTTCCTAAAGTCGGAGTAAAGTCGCACTCTAATGAAGCAACCGGGTTAAAATCGTGACAAATGTCATCGTAACTGAACCAGGTCGGCTCGTAATAGTGCTGCGTCGGGTAATATGAGTCGCCGTATGACGCACACTCATTCATGTTAATTTCCCAAGCTTTAAAGTAATTGGTTGGTGGCAGATTACCTGAATTCTGCCAATTATGGCCAGATAACTTTGGGGTGGGTGTAAAATTCTGTACCTCACTCATGGGTATAGGACCTTGATTCTGATTTTGTGCCGGGACGTTTCTAGGTGGCAAACGGAACATGTTACTCTGAACGTTGTAAGGTGCGTGGAATATATGCTGTGTTTGATTAGGCATGCGGTTTTGGACCTGGGGAATAACAAAGTTAGGGTTGAACCCGAATGGTTGCGGTGGTGGTAGCTGTTCGGGTCTGATTCCTACAGGATTGGGCCAGTTGGGAATCGGCTCTGCGAAATTACTACTAAGTGGAGGAACTAGGTTGGTATTTGATGAAAACTTCCTACATTCCTGTAAATACATAACGTTAAGTTCTTCCTGTACATATTTAAGGGCCTTCTCAATAGTATCGGGACGCATGCACCGAATGCGGGATCCTAATGGTTCCTTTAATCCTCTTACAAAAGCCTGCATAGTAACTTTCTTGTACAGTGTACGTTTCGCTTCCACTGTAGTAGAAATTTGGTCGTGTAACGTTACATACGTCATCATCGTACTGAACAAGGTTTGGCATTCCTCATAGAATTCCTGAGGTGTCCTATTTCCCTGCGTAGCTAAGGAAAGGTCTCTATACAAGGCGGTCTCGTCTCGTTGATCTGAGAAATTATTGACTAGGGCCGTTCGGATACCTAGCCAATTTTCAGGTATGCTGTTGGAATTGATGATACAGGCGGCAGTGCCTTTTATTTTATTTAAGATGCCATTTAATACGCATAAGTTGCTTAACTCACTACCTTGGGCATTACTAACATATTCAATTACTATTTGATCGCATATTTTAACAAACCTAGTCAAAACGTTTGGGTTCCCGTCGAACTCCGGGACCATACGAAGGGCCTTGAAAATCGTATCGGGGTCGTGGGCCATTCTTACGCTAATTACGCTACTACCTATGCTATTACTATCACTATCCAAATCCCTACCGTTATCTATAGCACCCCAGCGAGCCGTACGAGATGCGGGCTCCTGGGAACTGGATTTTTTCCGGGTGGGAAATTTTGGATGTTGAGTGGTTCTAGGACTAAGAGGGAAGCAACACAGGAACAATTCAAGTGTACTTACAAATTCTTCATCTCTGGCTCTCTCGTGAATCGAAGTTTGGATTCTCCTCCCGAAACTGCAGCTGGACCGTAGATTCGAATATTCGATGCCGGGGCTCGATAGCCACCCAGGCGATTCGCGTACGCGGATTTCGATATTAGAGATCCCTAAGCTCGCGAACCGGCCCGCGAATATCCTTTCGACTGCGCCAATTACGTTAGCTGCAATCGGGGGATTGAAATTAAACCAAAGATGACTACTTAAATTATATTAAAGTAAAACAATTACATTAGCTATAGCCTAAACTAGCCTAGTTCCTACTCGAAGTGTGAATATGGAATGAAGTCTTCCTGGATTCTTGTTCTTATCTGATCTTTGGTACGTGCAATGAAGTGCTTGTTTTAGCTCTTTGCTTCCGTACGGTTCCACCTTGAAATTATTGGGTGCTGAGTAGACGATTTCCGCATTGCGAGGTCGATCGCCCGGCGCCCGCGCGTCACGGAATGCAGTGTCGGCATTTGGCTGTTTCCCTTACGCAGCGGCGTGTAGGTCGTGGACCGGTGTCTAGGTCGCTGGTAGCGCTATGCGTAACACGTGCACTCTGTTATTTACTTCTTAAATGATTGGCTCGATGCTGTCATTGAAATGACATGTGATGTTTTCACAAAAGAAGAAATAAGGATGAAAACTTGCAGTTTCTCCTGTAA